>JADBJO010034295.1:0-13607 GCA_016801955.1 Conus betulinus
GGAAGGGGGGGTGGAGGAGGGGTAGTAAAGAAAAGTGGAGATGAGAGGATTGGTAGAGAAAGGAGGGAGAACTGGGTGAGTATAGAGAAATGGAATTGGAGGAATTCGACGATTAAGAACGGGGGGGGGGGGGGGGGGGAAGGATAGGAGAAGAAAAAAGTGACGTCGAACTCAAGACGACTGAATCGGAAAAAAGTGGACAGAGGATGATGGGAGGGAAGGATGGAGAGGGAGGGAGGTAACGATGATTAGGTGAGGAGGGGGGAGGAGGATGGATGATGCGAGGAGGAGGGGAGGATGAGAGGGGAGGAGGAGGAGAAAGGATGACATGTAATGAAATGGAAGAGAGGGGTGGGGAAGGAGAGAGGAGAGGGGGTGAGGAGGAGGAGTGAAGAGACGATGATGATGATGATGAAGCAGATGACGACGGCGACGACGACGACGGACTACGACTACGATAGATGATGATGAATTATGACTGCTTTCCCGGGATGGAAGGACCTAGCCGAAGGCCCCTGGCAGCCTTTCAGTACTTTTGGCCATACTTGATTTCGACTCTACCTTTTTTTTTCCCGATGCAGGCTCAAACACCGCTGCGATTATCGTTTTTGGTACACTCATCCGTGCCACTGTACCTTTTACACCTGGATCACACAGGATAACAGAACTCACTACCAAAAGCTGTTCTCCAGGTCATATCAAAGATACATTTTAAGAACCATTACAGACGTATCCGTTTCAATGGAATGCAGCCTTAACACCCAGGTATCGTTTACTTTCACTAACTTCATCAAAATGTACGTAGATAGGTAATTACCCCATTTACCTTCGTATAGTACTTGTACGGTTTTACTGTTCAACCAGATGTGAATGTATGATATAGGTCGTCTCTGTTGTGTCAACTGGTTTTATGTGTTTGATAAATTAAATCATTTTTTATATCCGACTGTTAAGTATGTGTGTGTGTGTGTGTGTGTTTGTGTGGGGGGGGGGGGGGGGGGGGGGGGGGGGGGGGGGGGGGGGGGGGGGGGGGGGGGGGGGGGGGGGGGGGGGGGGGGGGGGAGGGGGGGGGGGGGTGTGTGGGGGGGGGGGGGGGGGGGGGGGGGGGTGGGGGGGGGGGGGGGGGGGGGGGGGGGGGGGGGTGGGGGGGGGGGGGGGGGGGTGGTGGGGGGGGGGGGGGGGGGGGGGGGGGGGGGGGGGGGGGGGGGGGGGGGCTTACGATTTTTATATTGAAGAATCTTTTTGGCTTGCCTTCTTCCAATGACTTCACCTTGAGTTTGATGTTTTCCTTCTCACACTTCGGTCAGCATGTGTTTGGTGTGTGTGCCTGATGTACCCTTGAATCTATTCCTTCAACTTCAACTTTTATTGTGTTTGCTGAAAACCTTAATCAGTCTGCTGACGGAGTGGGGAAAAACCGCACTATGCCAGTTCTCCCCCATTATCATTACATTACTGTAATGATATTATAAGTGACCCAGTCAGACACTATCCAAAAGCTGTGGCAAATAGGGACCATTTGTCCGGCAATATACTTCAGTATGATCTGCCTAGCACAAAATGTATCACACAGAGTGACCTTCTCCTGACATTTTGACCATAAAATGGGAGTGAGGGATGTATGGGGATGGGGCGGAGGGCGGGGGGGGCATATTATATATTTCCCTGATGATGTCAGTACTTGCTTCTTGGTGGTGGCTTTTATTGTTTGTTTGTTTTTGGTTTGGCTTGATGCTGTTTTATTTGTATAATCAATATTTGATGCAAAACGCTGTACCATTTAGTACTAGCTTCGTGGAATCGTAACGGCAAGTATGGAAAATGGCAAATTAAGCCAATACTTTTACCGTTATAAAATAGAGAATCATTGTCATCGTCATCGTCATGGTGAAACTGGAGTTCACCAAAAGCACGACGCTCCAATTGAGCGGAACATTCTTTAGGAGATGCAGCAGTTTTACGAATGCTTTTGCCTATGAGGTGGGCCGCGTCTCTTTGTCTCGCCACTATAGCGCTAAAACACTCTTAGGGCTAAACCAGCGTGAGTTTAGCAGGGTGTAGAGCTCTCAGAATAGAACAAAAAAAGAGGACAGTTTGGTTTTCTTTTCGTTCAGGTAGAACTGTACGGATAGGTAAAAGGGAGAAGACTGTTCTCAACAACATATTAAGAAAAAAAAAAAAGTATTGTGAACTTTCTTTTCACACACACACGCACGCACGCACGCACGCACGCACATTTTCTCAGACCATCCACCATGTGAAACATTATACCTACACACACAGATATTCACACAACACACACACACACACACCCACACACACAACACCACACACACACACACACACACTTTCTCAGACCATCCACCGTGTGAAACATTATACCTAGTAATTCACGAGCGACAATTTAAAAAAAAAAGAAAAAAAAAATGGTCGCTGCAGCTTGATGTAGTCAGCTGCGGATATGAGCCCACACGGACTATGTCCCTCTTCGGTATATATATATTATACACACACTGACATGGGCACTACACACAGACCACACCGGATGCACAAGGTAAACCTGCTTTATCGCACCATTCGCATGCTGGCCTGACGCTGTCTCGCCTTCCCCCCCCCCCCCCCCCCCCCCCCCCCCCCCCACTCCTCCCCCTCACAACAGCTGTCGGTCGTGTAATCAGCAAGCATATTTACTAAAAAAAAAAAAAAAAAAAACAAGCTGTGATCTAAACGCTGCCGGAAACTCGGTGTGTGTGTTGTGTGTTTGTGTGTGTGTGTGTGTGTGTGTTTGTGTGTGTGTGTGTGTTTTTTTGTTCTTTTCTTCTTCTTCTTCTTTCTTCTTCTTTCTTTCTCTTCTTCTTCTTCTTCCTTCTTTCCTTCTCCTTCTTTTTCCTTCTTTTTTTTTTTTTTTTTTTTTGTTGTTTTTTGTTAGTTTCGCGTATAATGGCCCTTTTTCTTTCATTTTTTTTAAAAAACCATCTTTGTGTCCTTTTATCTACACATTTTTGATTATAATAATCTGTCGGGCTACCCGACTCCCAATTTTGTAAAATGTAACTGACAACACAGCAAGTTAACTGAACGTTTACACACATCTCCCTTCCGCTCGTCACGTCAGCTCGTTTCCTAACCTAGGTACACCGAGGCTTTCGGCTTTTCGCTTTTTCCACTGGCTGCTGAAAAAAACACGCGTAGGCCTACATCGGTCCGTGTCAGGCCAGGTCAACAGAAACATGTTGTCAGACGGGGTTTCCTTTTTGTTTTGGTTTGTTTTTGTTTGGGTTTTGTTTTTTTTTTTTAAATCATTATTGTTGCTTTTCTGTTTTGTTTGGTTGGTTTTTGTTTGTTTGTTGTGTTTTTTTAGTGTTGCTTTTAATCTCGTCACTGTACCACACGCACGGTTAACACAGAAAACGGTCTGGGCAAAGAGACGAGCGTGAAGCCGCACGACCTACCAAATGATCGACGACAGCACCTACCTTCATGCGTCACCACCATATGCCCCCCAGGCTCACACACGATCCCCAGTTGGCTACACAGATCCCTAGCTGGCTACACACACACCACACACACACACACACACACAAAACAATGATACTCCCACTCCCGCCGAGGTGTACATACAGCTACACATTGCCTACACCCTACACATTGCCTACTCCCAGCAGCTTTTACAGGCCCACGAATAAAAAAAAAAAAGCGCTCTGTCCCCATCCCTCCGCGCGCGCAGGTAACAAAGACGCCCTGACACGGTTGATGACAGAGGTGTTCTTTCCCACGCAATAACTAAACAACCACTCTGACCCTGCCCGCCCCTCCACGCCGCTCCTCCCTCCGAAACTCCGCCCTCCCCCTCTTCACCCCCTCCTCCACCCCCATCTTCTTAACTGCATCATGCGAGAGCGTCTTACCACAAAAAGTTTGATTTTTTTTTTCATTGATTTTTTTTTTTTTTTACAGTCTTGTAGCGGGATCATTTTTTTTTTCTTTCTCACACTCACCATGCATTATCTGCGTTTCTTCTTCTTCTTCTTCTTCTTTTTGAACAGATGAACATTTTCTTGCTGATCTTAATGTTTTAGCGTTTGATACATAGTTGGATCATTTTCTTTTATATCATTTCACTCACAATTAAATCAGGAAACACCATAGATCACTTTTGTGCCGTCTACATCTGCAACAAGAACTTTGCGTACACAAATCTTATATGAAAGAAGCAAGACATAAAAATAAAACATTTGGCTGTTTGTGAACTTAGAAATAGTCATGAGTAATTCTGTTTTTTTAATGAGCACAGATAAAAAAAAAACTTTGAATAGGCCAATACTACACTGCACATACTGAATACTGATCACTTTAGCATCTTAAGAACAAAAAACAAACCAAAGCAAAAAAAAAAAAAATTCTAAGACAGAAGCAATAAATATACTAGAAGAAAAAATATGTTATCAATTACTTGTTTGGCATTTTTATGTACAAAAAATTGAAAAAGAAGTGTCTTAAATATTACACATTCACATTGTCTCTACATGAGTATCATTTATCTCTTTGATGGTCCTTCATTTTCAAAGTTTTACGTACTGGAACCATTTCTTAAATATTACACATTCACATTGTCTCTACATGAGTATCATTCATCTCTTTGATTGTCCTTCATTTTTCAAAGTTTTACATACTGGAATCATTTTCTTTCAAAAATTTTGCGTGTTCAAAAATCACACTTTTTGTTTTTTGTGTTTTTTTTTTTTTTTTCAAAAAAATTTATGTCTGACCTTCAATTATTATCAAACAATCGGTTACTTGGTTTTAACGTTATTTATCCTACTTCAATATAAAAAAAAAACGATTACTAGTAACTGATCATAATATCATCGGCTTGTCCTTTTCAGTTCCAAACTGAATTAAACTCATTGCTCAGTTTCAGCTGTTGGCAATGCTCACGTTTCGTTTTTTGTCTTGCAGAGTGGTTCTAATTCTTCTGAGAAGGCGACAAAGGATATGAGCAGCTGTGTAACAATTTATTATTACACGTCACTTATGCGGTACGGGCTGTATAGGTGATGTATCCAACCCGTATTGCACGTTCTCGCGCGATGTCCTCACACCGTACTGGGTTCGATGGCGACTGTCTACGTACCAAAACTCGAGTCTCACACGGCACTTTTCTCGTCTACAAAAGTTACGCATACTTTCTGCTAGGCCCATAATTAGTCTGTGAAATAGTGTTTCTCACCAGCGTTCTGTGACATGTTCTGTTTGGAACTTGATTTCCCGAACTGAAAACATGTTTGTTTATCTGTTTAATTTGACTGTCCTGTGGATGAGGTAAAAGTGTCCGCAAATACGTAAGTGTAGATAAAATCAATGATTTTAGTACTGATACTCGACCTGTATAGTCTTTCAGGTTCGAGATTGCTTGTTACCACTGAGTGGGGCAAATGCTCATTGTGATTTGTGTACTTGTTGTCAACCCCAGAGATGAGATTTTTATGACAGACCTGTCGATCTTGTAGCTCAAGCTCTACAAGTGAGCACTGTCAAGCTCTACAAGTGAGGTGTCAGGGCACACAAGTGCATCCTTGAAGCACTCATGCGGATGATATGGTACTGCTTCATCCCCTGGCTAAGAGACAATCACACTGATATCTTAGCGCTCGTGCGGGAACATGAAGACAAACTTGCTGATTTCCCTGATAACATCTGCCAAGACACCCTCAACTCACTGCTACAAGAATCAAGTACCAACAAGATCTTCCAAGCATGGGAAGACTTTCTGCAGCACTTGCGTGTTGAAAATGGAGAACCGTCTGCATTCTGGATGACCTACGTTGACCTGGTTCAGATCTCCTTCTTAGTCTTCTGCGAGCAGCCCGTGAAGGAAACTGGAGTTTGCATCTCCATGCCATCCGTTCACTGATACCCTGGTGCTTTGCTTATGACAAGGTGAATTATGCCAGGTACCTTCCAGCATATTATGGAGAGATGACCAACCGGCCCCAGGAACACCCTGAGATTTATCAGGAATTCAGAGATGGCAAGTTCACTGTTCAGCTTTCAGAGTAAAATCCCTTCTGGCGAATCCCAGTTGGACGAGGGCTATAGAGGTCACCGTGAACAAAGACACTCAAACAGTGGGAGGAGACCACAAGGTTCAGCCTGCAGCCAAGTGCAGTCAGTAGGTACTATCTACATCTGAGTACCGAAGTGGATTCTTGGCAAGGCTTAGGGAAACTGGTCAGTTCAAACAGACAAAGGATTCAATCATCCAGACCTGCAGCAGTCAAGGATCAAGGTGGACGAGCAAGCTGTATCTGCTGTGGAAGAGACACTGTCGAGGTGGATCAACCCACTTGAAGAGAACTCTGATCTATCTTGTCAGCGTTTCACCTGGTGCCACTGCGCCAGCAGACGACGAGCAACTGACATCAAAGAAGCCCATGAAAGAGGAGAAAAATCCTATGCTGTGTTCAGGAAAGACAGACTGGAAACTGCACCACCTTCAAAAAGAGTTCCATGACCCAATCAAGAAATGTTCACTGAAAACATTTGGAACAGTTCTAAGGAAGAAGCACACACAAGGTGCCAAGATGGGCGGTCAATGATCTTTGAAAGCAGACAGAGCACTGTCTGGCCGCATGGTGGTGGACGGGTGTCAGCCAGAAAATATCGACATGAAAGAGCTTCTGCGTCACCCTCTGGGACCACTGCCTTGGGTCTCCTGCCACTCCTGATGGGCGGTTGAGGAAAACAAACAAGTCGTCTTTGGCTAAAAACGCTCAACACTGGTTGACTCGGTGCCACAAACATTCTACTACTATTGTGGATGGTAGGGCACTCGCGCAGCGTGTCAAGATCACAGAACAGACCAAGTTTGAGGAAGTTGCTGGGATCATCTTCTCAACGGCATTGAATGAAGCGTCTTTCAGCACAAGGCTTGACGTTGTGTTTGACTGTTACTGGGACCAGTCCATCAAATACACGGAGAGAGAACAACTCGTGGGGGCGAATGCAGTGGCTTGAGAGTGCAGAATGTTACTCCAGGACAGGTGATCAAGCAACGGCGCAGATTCCTCACTGAAGATGCAAAACAAGACAGGCCTGGTCAAGTTTCTTGCCGATGAACGGAGGGGAGAGAGAAGTACAAAGAAAAGCTTGACCAACTGAGAGAAGTCAAATAAGAGGTCACCGTGAACAAAGACACTCAAACAGTGGGAGGGACCACAAGGTTTAGCCTGCAGCCAAGTGCATCAGTAGTACTACTATCTCTACATCTGAGTACCGAAGTGGATTCTGTGGCAAGGCTTAAGGAACTGGGTCAGTTCAAACAGACAAGGATTCAATCATCCAGACCTGCAGCAGTCAAGGATCAAGGTGGACGAGCAAGCTGTATCTTGCTGTGGAAGAGACACTGTCGAGGTGGATCAACCCCACTTGAAGAGAACTCTGATCTTGTCAGCGTTTTCACCTGGTTGCCACTGCGCCAGCAGACGAAGCAACTGACATCAAAGAAGCCCATGAAAGAGGAGAAAAAGCCTGTGCTGTGTTCAGGAAAGACCAGTCTGGAAACTGCACCACTTCAAAGAAGTTCCATGACCCAATCAAGAAATGTTCACTGAAAACATTTGGAACAGTTTCTAAGGAAGAAGCAAACAAGGTGCCAAGATGGGCGGTCAATGATCTTGAAAGCTATGGCACTCGCGCAGCGTGTCAAGGTCACAGAACATGCCAAGTCTGAGGAAGTTGCAGAGATCATCTTCTCAACGGCATTGAAATGAAGCGTCTTTCAGCACAAGGTTTGACGTTGTGTTTGACTGTTACTGGGACCAGTCCATCAAATACACGAAGAGAACAGCTCGTGGGGGTGAATCCAGTGGCTTGAGAGTGCAGAATGTTGCTCCAGGACAGATGATCAAGCAATGGCGCAGATTCCTCACAGGAGATGCAAACAAGACAGGTCTGGTCAAGTTTCTTGCCGATGAATGGAGGGGAGAGAAGTACAAAGAAAAGCTGGACCAACTGAGAAAAGTCATGTACTTCACTTGCGAAGAGAGCTGCTTTCGTCTGTCTGCTGTGAGGTGCCAGGTTGTTCCAGAGCTCCAATGCTGGCAATGCTGGCTGATGGCAAGATGTTGCTTCATGCTGATCATGCTGTCAAGGAAGGATATGAAGCTGCCATCATCAGTTCCGAAGATACAGACGTATTTGTGCTGAGCTTGGCCTGCAGCAACAAGATCCCAGCACCACTCTTCCAGAAGAAAAAAGAACGTCAGCACGGACACACTTGATTGATGTGAAACAAACTGCTGATTCTCTGGGGACAGATGTCTGTGATGCACTGGTGGGAATGCACGCTTATACAGGTTGTGACACAGTCAGTGCTTTTGCAGGAAAAGGAAAAGCCAGTGCTCTGAAGACCCTGAAGACAAACAAGGCTGTGTGTTGCACATTTTCAGAATTAGGGCAGAGCTGGCAGTTGACAGATGAACTGTTCCAGAGGCTTGTGTGTTTCACTTGCAGACTTCATGCACCACGAGAGACTGTCACTGATGTGGATGAGCTACGGTATCAACTCTTCTGTGCCAAGAATGGCGATGTTGAATCGCATCAACTGCCACCATGTAAGGACTCCCTCAGAAAGCATGCCATGCGTGCAAACTATCAGGCAGGGCTGTGGAAAAGATGTCTCCAGAATGACCCAGAAAGCCCAGGACCAACAGAGAGTGGATGGAAGACAGAGTGCGTGGATGACAAGAATCTGCTGGTTGTGGACTGGATGGATGTTGCACCTGCTCCCATCGGTGTTCTTGAGCTGCTTGCGTGTTCATGCAAGAAGACATGTATCTTGGATGACTGCACATGTATGCAAAACAAGCTGAAGTGCACAGACATGTGCAATTGAAAGACTGTACGAATCAGGTGGGTGAAGATGATGGTGACATGACCAAGCTTCTGGATGCAGCTGGTGATGAGACTGATGATGAACTTGATAAGTTGTGAGGTGTGATGTTGATGCTGCTAAATCTTCAAGAAACAAAGGACTGTAACAGACAGCTGATACCACAGTGATGGAGGGCTTAGGTGAGAATGATTCCAGATATTTTATACCTGTCATAATGTAACGCATTGTTTGAATTCACATTTAAGTTTCAAACCCCATGATAAAAGCAATTTAGTTGTACATTCGAAGGCAAGATATTGAAGAGTAGGACGTCAAGGGCAGTTAACAAAGAAAGTGAAGCTTTTTCTTTGTTGGAAAGCGCATAGAAAGCACTGTATTTCATGTAAATAACATGACAATGCTATTTTTTTTTAATTAAATTTAATGTCTGAAGCTGTTACAGAAAGCTCCAAGATCTGTAGGTCTACCATATTTCTTTTTTAATATCAGGGGACCCTGAAGATGTTAAAAATCCATGATGGACCTTGCCCCACTCAGTAGTAACAACTAACCCTTGTCCAATGCCTGTGGCCTTCCCGCCGACCGTCGGACTCTGACGGTCCGCGCCTGGCGTAGCCACTCTCCCCCTACCTGCAGGAGTGGTTACCTCCCCCTTCTGACCTCACTCTGATCACCTGGCACTGGAGGTGTCCTTGTATGTTCCAGCCCATCCAGTGTGTGTGTGTGTGTGTGTGTGTTAAGGATTTTTTTTTTTTAAGAATACTCTCTATGATGTCCGAAAACTTCACCCCAACATCCCTGATAGCGCCTACCCGTCCTTCCAATGGGTAAACAACCTTAGTCCATTTCCTTTCCTGTGATGTCTCTGACCAGTCCAAATTCTTCACGGGAAACCATGAAAATCAAGAACGTCTGTTTTGATACAAAATGCACAGTATATCTAATGTTTAGAAGTCACAAAAATAAACATCATAACAATAGCAGAGCTTCCTCAGATGGCTAGCTGTCAGCAGCTGACTAACGAAGTGATAAAAGCTAGGGTGTGGGAGAATCGAGAACTCAATTTTCACACACACACACAAAACACACACACAGAGAAAAGTTGGAGTGATATGGGAAAGTGGGAGAGAAAAGGGTGTGAAGGGAACCTTTCAATCATTAAACGACCCCATGCATGACATAATGTAGCTGTGTGAAATTGAGTTTAACATTATGTGAAGATGGTAACAAAGGTGTAGGCCACCCGATTGAGTGGTGGGAATGGGTTGGGGGGCGGCCACGGGTACTGTGGTGTCAGGGCCAAGTGGGGAGGAGGGGGGTTGGGGGGCATTTACTTGACAGAATCCCTAGGAGTACCTATCCTACCCACCGCACCTGCGGGTTATGGGGAAAACGGAAGACGAAGTAGCCCCACACCCTCCTACCGCCCAACCCCAAGTAGAAATGAATGGTTTTCTCCCTATGGAGGCCAGCTACATACTCCTACCTACACCCTCCAGTCATGAAAAAAACTGGGGGGGGGGGGGTTGGGGATCCCCCGGAGGAGAGTAGAAAAAACAGTAGGGTGGTGAAGGAGTCGAAGATTCGGGCCTGATAAATGCAGAGACATGGAGATCTAATGATAATGGGCATTTGAGAAAAATACTTGACATGGACGAAAAGTCAACCCATTTGTATATCCACAGTTCTTTGTGTCTTTCCCCCTTTTTCCCTGTGTGTCGACCATGGACACCCAAAGAAAAGTATGAGCACAGCAGGTATATATCAAGGAAGAACATGATACCCATGCCCGTTGGCCTTTTTAATGCGGTTCTATACACTTCAACGCGGTCTTCGTGAAACCTTATACTATAAAGACACGGTACTGAGATCATGTATTGCCTGCACAGCAAGTCGTGTTTATGGGTTGCAACCAGTGAATGCTTGTGCTCGTGTGTTGTGTGCTCGTGCAGCGCTTTCGCTGCGGATTGTGCTTTTTTTTTTTCGTGACACGTGATTATCATCTTGAACAATGCTGATAGAGAAAGGTGCAAGGACAGGCCTGTATGGTCAGACATGCGTGGAAGTAATTGGACCAGGTACTGGAAAACTTAGGCAAAAGGCTATAGGAGTGTATCAAACATGATATCTTAAGGCCACCAGGGTGGGGGGGGAGGGGGAGCCAGCAATAGAGGGTTAAAGAGAAAACGGGACTAGGACAGAGCCGATGGAATGAGAAGATGCAGACCTTTTTTGGAGAGATGAGAGGAGAAAGAGATTCGACCGAGAGAGAAGAGATCCAAAGCCACCGCGCTCATCATGAACTAAAACCTACACCAACATGTCGTTCTGATTTCCCTAAATCAACACTTCACTACCCCACACGCACAACCGACCGCTTTATTATATCCCTCTGCAAAAATAAATCCACTTAATATCTTGTACGCAACCTCAAAAACTGATGCTGAGCGAAAGTGGCATCCTACGGACGTCAACCCACGGATAGAACGCATACACCAGCCATTCTCTACAAAAACCTTCCACCCTGAGTTTTGTGTTTGGCTCAGCAAGTTGTCCTTTCACGGTAGCAGATTTTGAAATATTTTCCCCCGCTTCGAAATACTTACTACGCCAGTTACACGGCTGTTTCGGCGAATGGCAGATTACTGAATTTTACCATTGCCTGACTTCAATTAGCAGAGTAATCCTCAGTGACAGCCCCTAGACAGCTGAGGGTCTATTCAACAGGTTCATCGTTTTGTACTGCAATTCCCACACTCACAGTAGTAAGTGATTTCGGTTTTGATGTTTGTGTACACTTAAGGCATTCCGTTACCGCCACGCCTCGACTCCATCTGTATCATCTCGACTGAGATCAAAACTACGCTCAACCTTATAAGGTGTGAATTTGATCTAACATTTGTGGAACTTATCCAAATTGACTCAATGTTGTGTATTGAGCGAGACTTCTTGCCTGGCTGCCATTACTCTGTGACCGGGCCCTCGTCATCTGCACTAACAGGATCGTTAACACAATAATAACTGTCCAATAAGACACACAATATACCAATACATAATAGCCCTAATGTTCGGGCACACAAATCGCCACATTCAGCACGTTTCAAACGTTGGTCGGAATCTGAAGAACAGCGTACACACTGTTATGTGAGGATTACAAAACTTACACGTAGAGCTACTGTAATCATACTTTGCGCATCATGCATCGATTAAGATATTATTTAAGGAAACGCAGGTTCCCCTTTAGGGTTTTTTTTTTCATTTGTTGATCACCTAATTCAATCCTCTTATTAACATGATGCTAAATAAAACCACTGAACTGGACTGAACTTTAATTCTTGGCAAATTTGAAAGCTGAGGTGACTGTGACATGTGACAAACTTGACCTCAAACTTAAACAGAAAAATTGCTATTTTGTCTACCACCACCAACAAGGCCCAAACAAGTGTAAAGACAAACAATGACACTTTTGACCTACTGTGGCCTCCTTCCCAGGTTAACACAATCATCATTCAAGGAACCATTATCCAGGAACGAAAGAACCCGTCAATGTCATTCCTGGAAGCTGGTCAGACTGCCACATTGGAATGCACAGAAGACTGCGTGCAGTTGGCCCTCAATTTACCATGTAACCGTGTGAACCCCAATCAACCCAAACACCAACGGATGTGCTTCCATGCTTCTCTGTTTCAGTACTTTGGCACCCATGACAACACATCATATGAGTGATTATCTGATTATGGGATTTACAATCACCACCTAGTAATGAATGTACCTCTATTGTAAATGTACATTCTTCATTTGTTGTCTCTCCTACTTTTATCCAAACACATACTCCAGAAGGCAAAAATATAGACTATGGCTTTTACATCAGAGAAATTTTTTCATAGTCACCGTAGAACTGTAAATAACATTTCATGAATCCGAGACGATGTTAATTGAATCAAAATTCTCTATATGATGTATTGTCGCTATCTGTGGACAAATGGTAGGTGGCTAAATATTTGCTTTATTTGCGGAAGTGTGTGACCACAAATTAATTTCTCAAATTGACGAATACCTAAGCTTTATTGACTTGATTGACCTGACATTTTCTGAACATCTGATTCTGTAAGGTGTAGTTTCAACAGTTGGTGGTAAAGTGTACTCAGATCATGTACATCGCTCATAATAGACATAATTGACTCTACATACATATTTTAAAAGATTTTTGCGATGGACATAGTGCAAGAATGAGCAATAATGGGGACCAATCTCTCACCTTTTGATATGCTAAACAAAGCGCAAACTCGAATTAGTGAAAAAATAACAAACAAAAAAAAACTGCCATCATAAACACCACACCCTCATGCAAATGAATAGACCATTAAATACATCAAGTACATTGCACAAACAATATAAACCCATAAAAGATGAGCAATGTCTTTCATTTGCAGAGTTCTTTCCTTGTCATTTCAATCCATCTTGCTACTTCAGGTGTTGTCCTTTCTCCACTGTACAATCTCACGCCCCCTGTTCATGAAAACTTCTTCACAAGTTCGCCTCCAACCTGGTAGACTCGGCTTCTTTTCTTTCTTTGGTTACTGACCTAGAGCCTCATGTTCAATGACATTATATATGACAGGCTATGCTGTATACATACTGTTCTCCAACTAGTGTACAGACAGAGACTGAACACCAAACGTCTCCCCCGGATACCCCACTAATACCTCAC
>JADBJO010034296.1:0-10000 GCA_016801955.1 Conus betulinus
TCCTACATAAAGTTTGTGTTTGAGGTTGTCATCTGCTTTTCCCCGTAGATCCTTTCCGTCGTGTGTCGTGTGGTTGTGTGTGTGTGTGTGTGTGTGGTGTGTGTTGTGCGCGGCGCGCGCGCGCTGCGCGCGCGGCGCGCGCGCGCGTGTGTGGTGTGGGTGTGTGTGTGGTGTGTGTGTGTACATCCATTTATATAAGGATGTTGGTTTCGTGTTGAATCATGCATTTATTCAATTTTCTTTTATTTATTCATTATTTGTCGATCTATTTATCTACCTTGCATTTATTTATGTCTTCCTTTTCTTTCTATCCGTCTTTCTTTCTTTTTCTCTTTCTTCGTTCATTAGTTTATTGCATTGTTTACTAATCTGTCGTTCTTACTCGCTTTCCAGATTGAACGACGCTAAATTCCACTTAGGCCTATAGAGCACCACTTCAAACATCAATCAGATGTTCAGCCCACGCAGGGTCGGATTACCGCGGTCTGTTTCCTCTCTTTCACGTTCTTTTAATTTCTTCAAGATTTTTTCTACTTACCCTCTACTTTCTTTCTGTTGTTACGCGTTTCGTAAGTTGTTGCTGCGCTTTTGGTACTTTTTTTTTTTCCTCCAAGTGTTTTTCTGGTTTGTGTTTTTGTTTTTTTTTTCCATCCCCTCCCCCTTTCTTTCTTTCTTTTCACTCATTTTTACTTCCTTCTGTCTGTCCTTTTCTATTTTTTTTATGGTCTTCTTCTTTTCGTCTTTCTTTCTTTCTTTTTGTTCGTTTGCTTCTTTCTTTTTTTCATTCTGCCTTTCTTTTGGCATACTTCTATCATACTTTTCCCGACGTTCCCTGTTTTTTTCTTCTTCTCTCTGAAATACTTCTGCACTACGTGATTTTGGCAGTTAGACAAAAGAAAAGACTTTGAATGCGAAGAAAGAAGAAGGACAGCCAACAAGAAGACAAGCAAAGAAAAACATAATCATAAATGGAAAAACGTTTTCTTTTTTTTTTTCATGTGAAGAAAACATTTGCGAAGCTTTGAAGAAAAAGATGATCCATGGACTGCATGAAAATGTGAGAGCACAAAGTGCGGTCCCATTCCTCTCCTCTCCTTCGCAGGCGTGCGAGTGCACACATGCACATCACATACACACGCACACTCGCACACAAGGCGCGCGCTCATGTACGCACACACACTCATTCGTGCGTGGACAAGTACACGCGTGCATGCTCGGACATACACGTAGTACTGCGAGCCGACATTGCCATCTACATAAAAAAGTAGGATAACCCCATTCCCCCGTCTACATCAATGCCCTCTCTTACTTCATCCATGCAATTAGTGTGTTATGTAACCCCATGCCTCTCTCCTTCTCCCTCTTCTGCCCATCTTCGGTGCCTCTCTCTCCTCGCCCCTTCTCTCTATCTCTCCTCTCTCCTCTCTATCTCTCTCTCCTCGCTCTCTCGTCTCTCTCTCTCTCTCCTCTCTCTCTTCATCATCTCTCCTCTCTCTCGCTCCTCTTCCAGTCTCTCTCTCTCTCTCATGTAGAAGACTTCACAGTCAAAACGCGTTGCTTCTGTATGTCGTTTCTTTTCAACGTGAATTGGCAGTTGTGTAACCCCCCGTCTTAGTCCCGCTCGTAGTAAACATTTCAATGCCTAGGTCATCAAAATGCCTTGCAGCGAACCTGCTCTAGGAATCAGAAACTGACCTGGCAGCTAACACCTGCTTGTCAGGTTAGGGAAGCACGAGAGAGCAAGAAGGTGTGAAATCCCTGTAACATTGCCACTTGTCTGGTTTAACTACTGTGGAGTTGATTTTTTCTACCAAGGGTTGTTAACTTTTGCTGTGTTGACATAACCTGCCAGCTTGGAGAAAAGACTCGATCAGAATGATTGATGGACAATACAGCACGTGAAAAGGGTGGAGAGGATCAGTTTCATTAGTGTGTGTTGTGTGTGTGTGTGTGGTGTGTGTGTGTGTGTGTGTGTTGTGTGTGTGGTGAGAGAGAGAGAGAGAGAGGAGAGAGAGAGAGAGAGAGAGAGAGAGAGAGAGTACTAATTGTTTATGTAGTTTGGCTTTTTATGTCATAAAAAGGCAATGGGACTGTGGCAGATTTATTTTCGAAAGAATAGAAGGAGACACAAGCAGTAGATTACAAAGGCAGAGAGAGAGATGAGAGAGAGAGAGAGAGAGAGAGAGACGAGCACAAGAGAGAGAGAGAGAGAGAGAGAGAGGCAGGGAGGAGAGGAGAGAGGTAGGGAGGCAGGTACGGGAAAAAAAACAGAGAGAAAAAAGAGAGAAGAAGAAGAAGAAGAAAGAAGAAGAAAGAAGAAGAAAGGAGAGAGAGAGAGAGAGAGAGAGAGAGAGAGGAGAGACGGAGAGCGAGAGAGAGAGAGAGAGGTGATGGATGATGAGGATGATGATGCTGATGATGATGATGGATGATTATCGTTATTTCCAAGGTAACAGATAAGCATGCACGGGCTTTTTTTTTTCATAGACGGCCCTTGCTCTGTGTGGGACTAAGCTAAGCATGATTAGCGACTACAACTTACAAAAGGTTTAACAAACACACGTCTCTTCACAACTACATTACATTAAAAAAAGTTGATGAGCTGTACCTCCATTAACATTGAGGCATGGATGAATTTAAGTTTAAAAAAATGATTGAAACACAAACAAGAATAAAGAAATTGATTACAAAGAAGAAAAAAAAAATCACCACACATGCACAGGATAAGTGGATCCTTCTGATTGATATCGAGAGAGAGAGAGAGAAGAGAGAGAGGGTGAGAGAGGAGGAGAGAGAGAGAGAGAGAGAGAGAGAGAGGAGGAGAGAGAGAGAGAGAGAGGAGAGAGATGAGAGAGAGAGACTGAGCAGAGAGAGAGTCCTTTTTGCAAAATATACAAAAAGCTGCGACGGATGATATTAGGTAACAATTGCGATGCATCAGTAATATCATTTTGTTTTTTTTGTTTTTTACATTTTCATGATGTGGTTACAAAGTAAGACGAGAACGAACAGTACTTCAATCAGTCATCAGTTAGCGACATAGGTTACCTAGCATCAATAATCACACAACACTTTTTTTTTATCATGATATGTATAAGTGTGCGTGTGCGAGTGCATGGTGTGCGTGTTGTGTGTGTGTGTGTGTGTGTGGTGTGTGTGTGTTGTGAGAGAGAGCGAAGAGAGAGAGAGAGAGGAGAGAGAGAGAGAGAGAGAGCGGACGAGAGAGTGAGTGAGAGAGTGATGTTGCTGTTGAGTGTGTGTTGTGTGTGTGTGTGCGCGTGGTGCGTGTGGAGGTGTGGTTGCGTGCGTGTGTGGGGGGTGGCTGGGGGTGGGTGGGTGTTGAGAGCGTGCGTAGCTAGAGGACGAGAGAAGAGGAGAAGAGGGAGAGAGAAAGAGAGAGAAAGAGAGACGAGTGAAGGAAGAGAGGTAGGGAAAAAGGATGAGCCGAGAGGCCGACTGCAGTGACAGAGACAGAGAGAGACAGAGTCAGAGGAGAGGGACGAGGGTGAGGAGAGGTGGAGACGAGAGGAGGAGAGAGAGAGAGAGAGAGTGAAGGTAAAGTAAGTGATTCATCCCTCGAGGCTTGCAGCTGAACAAACCTCCACAAGCTGGTTGATGCCGTAATCCTACATCAAACCTCACTGCCTACTGCAGTGCGACACTAATTCGGCCTGAAGCCAGACTTACTGCAAGAAGGCTTGATAGTCTTGAAGTCCACTTCAACTGTCAACAGCCGCATCTTTCTGTCCTGTTATCGCGCGCGTGCATCTCTGCGCCACACGGGGGTCAGTCTGGGAACATTCTCGCTAACCAAAGCGTTCACCTCCCTCGAGACACCTAGTCAGGTATGACGAGCAAAGTGTACTGGTCGAGAGTTCGGGTCCTTCTTAGCTTTATTTCGGATCGTTAAACTTTTTTTTTTTGTTAATATTATTTGTGAAAATTTGAGCAATTCTCGATGAGATGAGCCTGCAACTTTTCTGTCCTTTCTGACCACCACGTTAGGTCTCAAGGGGAGTTAATCGAACAGTGGCGATAGTCCAGTGATCAGCGCACTTGCTTAAGAGTTTCAGGAGCGCAAGGTTCAGGGGTCCCCCAGGCTCAAGTTGTATTAAAGTGCATGTATACATCATGACCCCTCCATCCTCCCTCCCTATCCTCCCTATCACACACACACACACACAACACATACACACACACGCTCGCGCACGCGCGCACATGCATACACACGCACAACACACACACACACACACACACCACACACACACAACACACACTGACTTCCAGGATCAATATGTGAGCTGTGTTGTTCCCATACCCTGCCTAGACCCTCCCCCCCCCCCCCCCCATTCCACCCCCCCCCCCATCCCTTCCCCCCACCCCCCCCCCCCCCCCCCCCCCCCCCCCCCCCCATTCCCCTTCCCTGCCTTCAAACATCTGCACAAGTGTGCACATTTAAGATCCAGCAGTCCAGGTCATTGTTCATGAGGAAAACATTCGGATGGGTATAATATATACTCTACATGGATCCTTTCCTCCAACACCCCCACCCCGATTCTGCTGCTCCCCCACCCCCGATTTCCAATGTCAGCATATGTGCTTGTCTTCACCATCCTCCTCCCCTTAATCCCTACCTCTGTGTGGTTCCACAAACGACAAAGTCTAATACCCACGTTAAGAATCCTGTAGCCGACGGCAGCTTTTAAAAGTAAGCCATTGCGGCGGGTCTTCCTATTAATCAGAGTACCATGCACTTTTTTTTTTATACACTGGGGAAGATACTGGCTTAACGTAATTAGCTTGTGTGTTCACTACAAACGGTGATGGGATGAACGTCAATGGTCCACCAGCAATGAAGCAGCACTGCACTGCAACCTGGCCAGATACCCAACAAGATTCTCTTTGTGGGTCCTGTGTTGACAACATTAACTATCACACTCTTATCAAACGATAAACTTCCTCTAGATCTCTGTGGCCACAATCCCCATCAGGATCATTATTTCCACGACCTCGAAGTGAAGAAACTAACAGCCGCAAAATGCCATGAAACAGATTTTTCTATTCGTCGAACTTGGTATGGGTACAAACCCAATACTCCGCTATATCCTTTCTACTTCTTTGTTGGTAGCAGAAATTTCAGCGTACTAGCAAAAACAATATCTATCTTACAAACAAAGTGCGTTGACAGCACTAACAGCCAGGGACGCGACGAAAACAATTTCTTTTCCTTTTGATCCCTCCATGCTACCACGCCCAAGAAAGCAACAGACAGTATTTACGTATCTTTGTAGTGACATGCATGACCACACACCCAACAGACCATTAATGTTTTTAAGATCTCTCTCTGCTGGCACACATCTATGGCTAAATCTCCCAACATAATATTTTGCTCATGATCTCGGTATATCAAAGAAGAAACTAGTAATAGTATCTTTGACTAAATCCATGTTGATTTGATATGAACAGAATTTTGTCCGTACCTATCTAACCTTTCGCCATTTATTTGTTGACAATATGGAATCAGAGAGCCGAGTAAAACATTCCCCTTACGAATGTTTGTGCTGATAACGTGTACTGTCAAGAATCTAGCAGACCGTAATCCCAATCCACGATCTAAGTAGTGGCAGCATTCAGAAGAAAGAGCCCAAGAACACAAGAGACGGTAATGATCACACTGTTGCTGATAGCATTAACGGCCAAGAAAACCGACAGAAGTTGATTCCCCTCACGACACGACCTCGCTGTTGACGGCACCAAGGGTCAAGAAACCTGACAGTCGGTGTCGTCGTCCCAGAGCTGTGTGTTCACACCACTAAAGCACCAAGAGCTAAACAGACCGAGTGATCCTCAAGAGTTTTGTTTTGACAGCACTAATAGCCAGGACCTCCACAGAGAATGAATTTATCCCCAACCACGACCCGTCTGTTGACGGCACGATTGGACCCAAGACTCTGACAGAATTCAGATCACGATCCTTGTGTTGACAGAGTGGGTTGGCACGGGATGATTAGGAGCGATAGGAATGCTGCAGTGTTCCATACGGGCACCAACTTAGGCAAGGGTCGTGTGTTGGTGTTGTTGGGTTCTGCTGGTGCTGTCACAAATAATGGCGGAACAATCGCATCTCTCTGTTTTTGTTATATGTTCGTTAGAGAGCTGTCTTTAAACAAAAACTATGATGCATTGTGCAGGAAACTATGAGCAGGGAGAGCTAATGATCCCTGTGGGGAGAAGGTGGTTTATATTTCCAAAGCTTCATTCATCTATTACCCCTTTGTTTTTCATTTTACCTTTTTCTGTGTTGTTTGTTGTTGTTGTTTTGTTCGTGTTTCTTGTTGTTGTCGCTGTTGCTCTGCTTCTGTACACCCTTCTTTAGATGTTGTGGTTCTTAAGATGTGTAGTGCTACACGTTTGTTGGCTTACGCTGGTACTGTATTGATTTCAGTTGTGTTGCATTTTGCTCAAGTGGTCACAATTTTCACACAGTTAAAGAAAAGATTTTCAAGGAAAGATAATTGTATGTCAAAATGTACGAGCTGGCAGTGTTGTGTGGATGAATTTCAAAAAAAAGGAAAAGATTTGTAAAGGAAAGATTAATAAGTCACAAAAGTACGACTGCAGTGTGTCGATGATAAATTTCATAAAGAAAAATTGTAAAGGAGAGATACTGATGTCAAAATGTATGTTTGGCAGTATTGATGGTAAATTAAAAAGAAAAGAGACTGTCAAAACTAAAGAAAATGTATGTCAAAAAATGTATGACTGTGGCAGTTACTGAGGGACAGATTTCATAAAGAAAAAAATTGTAAAGGAAAGATAATGTAATGTCAAAATGTATGAACTGGCAGCTATTGATGAAGAAAATTTCAAAAGAAAAGATGTTTAAAACTGAATGGATAATTGTGATAAATTTGTGGAAAGATTGTGTTGTAAATGACTGTCAAAAAAGTAATATGACTGGCAGTATTGCTTGATTTTCATTTCATGTGGGATAAGAATGAGCTAAACATTGGTACTTGGAAATGCTCTTAATATTCCTCCACCATGCCTCTCTCGCCACTTTTTTTTTTCTAATTTTATTCATAGCATGGAGAAAAATGATTTAGCACATTTGCAGCAGGCATGAGAAAACCTAGAAAACTAGCTTTTTCTTTCTTGAATAAGAAGTGAAGGTACGCTCAGGTAAGGGCCTGGTGGTTGTTTAAATCTTTATCCCCCATATCCCCCCCCATCCCTCTCCCACCCCCCCCCACCCCCCTTTTTTTTTTTTTTTTTTTTTGTTTTTTTTGTTGGAAACGTGTAATTTCATAATAATGTAAATGTTTGAAATGGATTTCTTTAACAAACAAATGTTCAGTTTGTCTACAGGGCTGAAAGTATGCCTATAAAGTTTTATCTAATTCATCAATGTGGAATCACACACACACAACACACACACACACACAAACACAAACACGCGCACATGCAAACACACATACACACACACACACGACACCACACACACATCACACACACACACACAAACACACACACTCACACACACACACAACACACACACACAACCACACACACACACACACACACACACACCACAACACAGTTTCCTTTTTTCGGCCCCGGAGTTGCAATGTCAGGGAAAACACATAGCAATACAATGTTTTTGTGATACGTTTGTTTTTTCTTTATCTCTTACTGAACGAAAGAAACAGGACTTTTCAATATACGTTTCACGTTGCAACGCTTCGCACGAAAAAAAATACACAGCCCAAAGTTTTTAGATTTTGTTTGCAGGTATTCGTCTTGTTTTTTGTTTTTGTGGTTTGTTTTTTGTTTGTTTTGTTTACACTTTCAGTCTTTCGGAGGTGTTTGAATTGCTGCTATAGTAAACGTTTTTGTATCTTCGTCTGTGTCGATGATTTCGAAACATTATTAAAAGAAATACAAGATCAGGAAGACTTCGTTAACATGAAAATGACGTCTATCTATGCTATTTTCGTTCGAATTTTTTTAATTTATATATCTCGTCTGTTGATGTTGCTGCTGCAGCTGGTGTTGTTGGTGCTGGTGCTGTTGCCGTTGATTTGCTATTGCTGTTTTCTTCTCTTGAATGTAGCAGAAATCGCGCAATGCGCTTTTCACTGTAGGGTGCATTGTTGTTTGTTTGTCATGGCCGCTGTTTTGATGTGTTCTGTTTATCACTTATCGCTGTATTACCTGAGCTCTGCACGTAGCATCATTGTAATGTTTCTTGTTCAGAGTTTCGCCGCTGGTGCTGTAGCTGTTTGTGCTATTCCTGGTGATATTTCAATCAGCGATAAAAGATATATTATGTGTTATGTGAGCTTTTTGGTGACTTTTCTCTCTCTCTCTCTCGTCTCCTTACCCTCTCTCCCTCTGCCGGTCTCTCTCTCCTCTCTCTCGCTCTCTCGTTCTCACTCTCTCTCACACACACCACACACACACCACACACACACACACACACACACACACACCACACGCGCGCGTGCGCGCGCGCACGCAAGAAGATCGTTGATGTTGTTAATTGGCTAGGGTTTACAATGTTAGTTGCGCAGTATGAAGCCTGGCGCTGTCCTGTTGGAACAGCGTGCAGATCCGGCCATAAGTAGGCAGAACATCAGGCTGAGGCTGGAAATTTCCATCACATACCGTCTGGGGGCTCCCGGTACTCCCCCCTCCCCCCACCCCCACCCCCCACCCAACCCCCCCCCCAACACACCACACACACAACACACACACAACACACGCCACACCCACACACACACACACGCAACACACACACCATGACGCCCCCAGCACAGCACCATGGGCAGGTGCCCTCGTCCACGCAGTTCTGTTCAAAGCGCTTCGCCATGTCTGTGATACAACCCTGCTCCTCCTGTCATGGTGCTGATGCAGGAAGAAAGACTCTTCTGAAAACCAGAACCCTGTTCCCATGGTTCCTTAAGCGTCCAGGGACGATGCTGAGTTTGCCCACTGCAGCCTGTTTCTCAACGATGTCGTTATGTGAGCAACAGGTCCTCTGAGAGCTGTGCAAGCCCAAAGCCCTGAGCATCATGCAGGCGACTCCGAACAGTCTGGGCGGAGATTCTTTTGACCTCTGGGTTATTGCTGGGCGATTGTGTGCTGGCTGAAGTCTGAAAGCGCTGGGGGTTTTGCAGGGTGGCTGAACACCCGGATGTTGCGTCTTCCTTGAGCTGGAGGTTGAATGCCAAAGGTCTTCCAGAGCGGGTCGGTCTGACATGGAGCCGCTGACGCGATGACGACTCAGAAGCCTGCTGAGGGTGCTCTGGGCTCACGTTTGAAGTGTCAGACTGACTTTGCCCAGCTTGCAAACGCCCAGTGCGTTCTCCACGTTCTTGCAGACTTAGTTGCGGCATCCTTGCACTTTGTATTGATGGACTGTTTTTCTCCAGAATGACTCACGGTGTGTATGGCTTTTTGCCTGCCTTTGCGCATTCATTCACCAAAACGTGCAAGGATTTGCTTACCCAGGCGCAAAGCACGACCAAAAAAATGAAACATTGTCCAAAGGCCATTTTGTGCAACGTGCAATCGGTCTGCCGCTAAATCCGTGAGCACACATGAAGCACAGACTGAACAAACATTTTCCACTGCGGTTTTTTTTTGTTTTTTTTTTGTTTTTTTTTTTTTTTGAGGGGGAGCATTATAATCACTCCCCTGTGACAGAACTTCGTCCGAGGAGAAAAACAGTACAGGAGACAAAGGAAGAAAAAAAAAAACGAACAAAGAACAAAAAAAAAGGGGGAGGGGGAGCGTTTGTGGTGTGTGTGTGGTGTGGTATGTGTGTGGTGTGGGGGGGGGGGGGGGTCGGTAGGTTTAGAACATGTTGAACAGACTCTACGCCGAGCGAGGAAGAGTGGGACACAGACGGTCTGTGCATTCTATGTCGGCAAGTTGATCAGCCTAAGCCTCTTACCTACGTGGAGGCTGCCAGATCTGTCTCGCCTCGGTCTTCTGC
>JADBJO010034297.1:12500-13606 GCA_016801955.1 Conus betulinus
GTGAGTGGATGGGTGGTGGTGGGTGTGAAAACTAAATTGGGGGGGGGGGGGGGGGGGGGGGGGGGGGGAGGGGGGGGGGCGGGTGCGAACGAAACACCTTTTGAACTGCTATGATAAGCCATAATTATGTTAAGCTAATAAGCTGTTAAAGATTAAGCTGGGCTCGTTGTTAACCCATGACAAGACACGTCCATAATGGTTAGAATGCGCAGGAAAAGTGTTGTCCTGTTGCTCCCACAATAATTCCTGTTGTCATTGTTGCTGTTGTTGTTGTTGTTGTTGTTGTTTGTACACAAATTTCAATTACAAAGCTTATCGCCCCTCGAGTCACTTTCTGCACTATGTAGACAAATATCTTTCACCTCTCGCCGCTTCCTGTCTCAAATATTAACAAGTGCCTGTCGCTTAAAACGTATTTCTATTTTCACCTTGAGTCGGTCCTGATTTGCAAGTGTTAGGTGATGTGTCCTTTTCATCTCCGCACGAGCTAACAACGCCTCGGAAGAATGTCGCAGCGGAAGAAAAGATAAACAACACACCTCTGAGTCCAGCGAGTGATCAGCGCACTCGTGAGGTCCGCGACAGCAGTACTAATATCCCGAATCTTCTTTTTCATGCAATTCTCGAGGACTTGCTGAATACATTTTCACTAGCTCACTCCCAGTTGAAATCTTGGAATTGTTCTCCGTCTGGAAACGACGTACAAGGCTGGTACCTCCATCTTGTTGGTTGTTTAGCACAGCACAGAAACCTCTCTTTGTTCTTCGGAGGTTGAAACGTCACCCAACAGAGGACATGTGCTTCACTGTTGACCTCGCTTCCTCTGAATCACTCTCCTGTTTGAAGTTTTCCGAAAAGACAGGTGGGAAAATGGAAGACGTGACACATTTCACAACTGGAATCCGACCGTTTTCTTGTCCAACTTGTTCTTCAGTGTTTGGTGCTTAGCTGCATCAAGGAAGTGGTTTACACGTCATCCATCTCTCTCTCTCTCTCTCTCTCTCTCTCTCTCTCTCTCTCTCTCTTAAGACCCCATCTCCACCCCTACTCTCTTTTCGCGATACTCACTCTCACATTCTTTCGCATCGTCGCATACTTCCCGAGGA
>JADBJO010034298.1:0-13606 GCA_016801955.1 Conus betulinus
TTTGTAAAAGATCAGATCACAGCTTTCAAAAACTTTCCACTTAGCTGAGTAGTTCGAGACGAATTGCATTTCATTTGCTTTGATCGCTTTTCGACAATGTCTCCTTCAAAACTATATTATACATCAGTGCAAGAAAACCTTAATGATGGAGGTTTTGGTGTACAATTGACTTTGGGATTTGTAAGAGCGAACATTCACATGTACTGCAGTATTCGAAATGAAATGTTTCAAATGAAGCTCGTCGTATTAGGATGTCAGCGATCTTTTTTCTGGTAAATTAGTCTTTTTTCAACAGAAACTAATCGTCAAGAATCATAGTAGCGCGTGCACACACACACACACACACACACACACACACACACACACACACACACATACACACACACACACACACATATAGACACACGCGCGCGCGCGCGCGCGCACGCACGCACGCACGCACACACACACTTATATACACACGAGGATTTCCAGGCTATCTTCTCACCTGCAGACAAAGACAGGTTGGTGATTTGCAGACTGGGTGCCTCTGACCTATCCACAGCGGAAAAGGCCAGGCTCATTGGGTACCAATGGTCCTCATAGGGAGAGGATGACATCTCTGATATCTTGATGATGACGTCATTGGTCCAGCTGTACCAGTCTGTACACCTAACTGCTGCACTGATACAGATGTCAAAAAATGCCGATGGATACAGAGATTCCCCGTTGTCGTATTGTAGAATGATTACTGTCACAGGTAAGCAGTTACAAATTCCAACCTTCAGAACCTTCCCTGCTTCAACTTTGAGCTGAATTTGGCAATCTTGTTTATTCCTCTTTGTGTCAATTGTGTATCGACATGTGTGTGACAATGAAGTCTCTGTGGGGTTTTTTTTGCTCCGAGTCATCAAATGCAATCCCAGTGTCAACTGGATGGACGTCACAGAGACGAGTTATGAGAGCTGATGTATTTTTCAAGGCACACGGCGTGTTGTCATCATTTTGGCCTTGCTGATAGTCTGCTTCCCATGTGGTTTTCTCCTCAGTTGTCAGGAGAGGGTTCTTAGACATGGTCACAGAGTCTGTGATGTCGGTGGTTGACACATGATTTTCTTCACCTGAATAAGCGGCAGTGCTTTCTGTGTGAACACGAAATATACATGTTCATATTGCTGAATCGGTACACACACAACCAACAAAGTCCACATATGGACACATCTTGCTGAATGAAGGTGGGATAAGACAAGGAGACTACATGTGGAGCTACAGCGAAACACCGAACGTCACTTACCTGTTTTGACAAGTACAGATCTTCACACACACACACACACACACACACACACAACGGTAGGAATATATTTTTATCGCCAAACGATAGAAAGAAGACACCTGACAGAAGGATACCCTATCTGGAAACATCAACTAAACTAGGACGTCATGGAAATGAGGTACTTCCATGACGTCCTACTTATTAGATGACGTCATGTGTTCCACTGTACCTTGTTGGTGACGCACATTTGGAATGTGCGGATGTTAATAGAACAAGGTATCAATCAAGAACATGCCTATCAAAGCAAGGATGGCAACAGACGATGTTCAGAAATCTGCCAGGGAGTTAATCTGTGTTAGGGCTCAAAGTTTCAGCAAGACTGATCCGTCAATTTTTTCATGAGTCAGATGCTGCTGATGGCACGCCAGAGTGCCTGTCATGCAATATCTCCATCCTAGTGTGCGTTTCAGATCAGACGTTGGACTCGCTAGATCTATTTGCTCGCCCCATACATTGAGAAAAGATCACTCTGTTTGCACCGAAAGAGAGGCGTTACTTTCTCCTGATTTGTTTCAGAACAGGTCAATGTTGCCCCACCAATCAGTTTAACAGTTCAATCAAATCAGAAAAATGTCAATAACAGGGGTGTGAAATGGTGATTCTGTACTGCTGATAATATGTTATGAACAGTTCGACTTCAGTTATTTATATAAGCGATCAATTCAGATCAATGTTATGGGTTTGTAGTGTTTTTTTGTTGTTGTTGTCGTCGTTGTTCTTGGTTTCTTTTGATTTTTGTTGGGGGGGGGGGGGGGGGGGTTGTTGTTTGTTGCATTTTCTTTTAATCAAATAAGGCATGCACAAATTGCGTTTTGATCTTGACCCACAAACTGTATTTGCAATAGAAAGAAAAGCACTATTTCCCTTTTTTCCCCAAGACACGTCCATTATGAGTTAAGATGGGTGCTAGGGTTGGGTATATGAGCACTGAAACACGTCCATTATGAGTTAAGATGGCTACTAGGGTTGGGTATATGAGCACTGAGACACGTCCATTTATGAAGTTATAGATGGCTACTAGGGTTGGGTATATGAAGACAGGTTGGAAGGAACAGATGGGTGCTAAGGTTGGGTATATGTAGGCAGATGGGAAGGAACAGATGAGTGCTAGGGGTTGGGTATATGTAGGCAGATGGGAAGGAACAGATGGGTGCTAGGGTTGGGTATATGTAGGCAGATGGGAAGGAACAGATGAGTGCTAGGGTTGGGTATATGTAGGCAGATGGGAAGGAACAGATGAGTGCTAGGGTTGGGTATATGTAGGCAGATGGGAAGGAATACATGGGTGCTAGGGTTGGGTATATGAAGACAGGTTGGAAGGAATGGATAGATGGAAGAAGGAATGAGGAAGAGAATAATGACTGACCATTTGGGGCTGGGGATGGTGAAGGAGGGATAGTAGGTGGGGGTAAGAGAAAAAGGCCGGATGACTGGCACCCAGTGGGATGAGGAGCATTGGGGGGGAGGGGGGGGGGGGGGGGGGCTTGTGATTCTGATGGCATGGTATAACAGGCCAGCCACATGGGGCAAAAATGGTGCCAATGATCGGGCCTTTGAAGTGTGGGGGGAGGGAGGGGAGAATGATGGGGAGAATGAGGAACACACCAGTGAAAATCACAAGATATACCGAGTTGGGTGGACTGGACAGGAAAGAGCTCTACAGAAGAAGCCCATTACCACTACGAGTGAGTCTGTGATTCAGTGCTATAACAGTGCCACACATTCCTTGTTGTTGGTAACTTACCACTACATCAGCACAGTTAATCTGATCAGAGATCTGAATATGTCAATGAGTTGTCTTAGAATGTGTTGTTTTAGTTTTTATTCCTCCTGAAAGAAGCTAATTTTCACCTACTTGATGTTGGTTGCCCTGCAGGAATAGAAGAAGCAGCCATGTTTCCTGAGGAGGGTGGATGGCAGAAGGGAGGTCATGATGAGCTACATGGTTCAAATTGTACATCATTCATTCTGGGACAGTTTTACGTCATGGATGCATTATAAGTAATAGACTGAAAATAAAAGACTGACCTGTAAAATAGTAAAAGTTGTCAATATGGAAATATTGCTAGATGAAGAAAACAAAAAGTACGTATCCCTTTATCTCCTAGTTTCTTCAAATTACCATCTCGCTTTCATCTTCCTGTGGTATTCATCTATTAAATGTGAGTCGCATAGGCAAATGCCATTTGTGTCGTTGTTGTTGCTGTTGTTGTTGTTGTTGTTGTTGTTGATGTTGTTGTTGTTGCTGCTGCTGCTGCTGCTGCTGCTGTTGTTGCTGCTGATGCGAATGGTGATGGTGATGATGATGGCGATGTTGGTGTTGATGGTGACAGTGGTAATATATCAGTTTTTGTTTATTTTGCACGCAGCACAAAAATGTTCATCTCAGGTTTGTGAAATACATAGAGAGGCGACGATCTACGTGATGATGAAAAGAGTTGATAAAATCGTGACCTAATGCAGGCCAACTGAAGAGAAACATTGTTAGAGTGCTTCAGATCCTTCAAGGTGCAGTGTAGAAACTTGTGAAACAATTTCAATAGACAGCATCAGACCTTAGTCCGTCATCCAATAACCAGAATTTGTGAATGCACCACTCTAAAACATTCCAGACTTGTTGTTACTGATTGCAGAAAGACTTTAACAGATGTCACTGGTGAATTTAACATTGTGAATGGTTTTGAACTGTTCATGGGGGACTGTTTAAAGAAAATGTCATTTCATGGGTTTGAAAAAGGACTGTGAAAAAAAGGTTGTGCTCAGGGAAGTGAACAGAGGTTTCAGGAGAAACTGATATCAGTCTAGATTGCAGTGGATTGTGTGTGAACGTTGCAAATTTATCAGGTACCGTAAAGGGATATAATGAGTAATCTCAGAAATATCAGTTAAGAAATAGTCCGGCGAAGGTTCTATGAAATTTAGCAAGTGGAACGCATGAATGCCGTGTGACCCTCCAGCTTGTAGTCTGAAAGTGATGTTGTGGGTCTGAGTCGCATACTTTGATGTGAGGGATCTTATCTTGGTGGAAAGAACCATGAACTCCAAGAAGTACATTTAGATGGTACGAGTCCGTCTCCACCTATCTGTTCAGTGACTATTACCTCAGAGGCCATGGCTCTTCCAGAGGACAGCATCTCAATTCACAAAACAAAACAGTGGAACCCAGACTAGTCCCTGCTACTCCTGCTGTGACCAGCACAGTCATACAGTCTTAGCCCTATTAAACGTGTCGAGGCAGTGTTGGAAAACAAGGCTGTAAGTTGCATTTATCACATTGTGATGTGGATCAACGCGCCCTTTTGGTACCTTTAGATCTTATTTTACAGTCTGTCACGAGATGTAAGACTTGTTCTCAGTCAGAAGGCCACATGAGCAGGAACTATAGCATCAGATCTTCAAACAAGATGGGAGAAACAGACTAGCCGTCTTGGCGTAGTGGTTGGCGTCGCGGACTCCCGGCTGGGAGGTCGTGGGTTTGATTCTCATCAGAGTCATGTGGGATTTTTTCTTCCCCGACCGGCTCCTACCCAGAGTTGAGTTTGCTACGGGCTCAGTTGGGAACACTGGGACCACACAGTCGAGTTTCATCCACTTAATGGATGTGTCTCTGAGAGTGTTGCTCAAAAGTCCTGACCAACACTGCAGATGTCTCTATATCTCGGGCCTGGTTGACACCGGGATATATTATTAAAGGAAGCGTAGATTACAGCCCTGTCATGCAGTCTCAGACCGGAATGGAAATCTGTAGCATCATCTTCATCACCTCTCATTCTCATCGATCAGCATTAGAAAAAAAAATATATATGGGGGAAACAGTTCAACTTTTCGACTGGTAAATGCAATTAACGTCACCATTATGAAAGTTTGACACTGATTGGACACGAGGTTGCAAGCTCTGTTTGGACTACAATGAAAAACTTCTTCAGTGGAGGGAAGAAGCATGGACTGCCCCATGTGAAACAAGACGAGACAGACAGCGGTATTTGCTAACCTGATCTGCCCTGTCCTGTCATGAACTGCCCCGTGTGAAACAAGATGAGACAGACAGCGGTATTTGCTAACCTGATCTGCCTTGTTCTGTCATGGACTGCCCCATGTGAAACAAGACGAGACAGACAGCGTATTTGCTAACCTGATCTGTCCGCCCTGACCTGTTCCAGCAAAGATGCAGTCTCTCACTGACGATCATGGTAAGCAGTAGCAGTCAAGGGGTTAATAGTTTACAATGGAACAATGACACACTATGTAACACACTCATTTTCATATGACATATGTAAACTGATTCATTTCAAAGTAACGTGAGTCATGACGAAACTTGGGCGGAATGGATTTCATCCACAGATCAAAAAGAATTTGGCAGCAAAATAAAAGACGAATGGCATCTTCCTCAACAATAATGAACAAACGAACATCATCTTTCCACTTCTCTTTGTAGTGAAACTTTCCTGGTGTCTGGAAATTTCCAGCATACCAAATCTTAGGTTGCAAGTGCGTGTCACAGACACACACACACACACACACACACACACACACACACACACACACACACACACGCACGCGCGCACGCACGCACACACACACACACACACACACACACACACAACACACACACACACACACACACACACACACACACACACACACACATATATATATATATATATATATATATATATATATATATATATATATATATATATATATATATATACATAGATGGCTGCTTTGGGGATGCTGTTGGATTCTTTTTTCAACTCTTGGTGGCGAGAACACCACATGATTATGGACTGTGGTGTGTCTCTATTTGACACCAAGAACACAGACACAATCAGCCGTGTCTCCCTGATGAGTCTGATCCAGCGGACGAAAGGCCTAGGAGCAGGCGATACAAATAGATCTGCCTTCGAAGGGGAGTTCGATGGTTCCCTCAGGCAGCTAGTGGTGGGGTTTCTCATATTTATAATATACTCCCCCATTTTCTTCATGTATCATTTTTTTTTCTTTCTTTTTTAAATTCAAATCTTGGCCAAGTCATGACTGTAATGACTGAAGAATTGATAGCCTGCACTTGTTTTTCTCCCACTACATACTTGTTCAGCATTACACACACACACACACACACACACACACACCACACACACACACACACACACACACACACACACACACACACACACACACATATATATATATATATATATATATATATATATATATATATAGAGAGAGAGATAGAGAGAGAGAGAGAGAGAGAGAGAGAGAGAGAGAGAGAGAGAGAGAGAGAAATAGATAGATAGATAGATGGATAGATAGATAGATTCGTGACGATGTCAGTATATCGTTCAACACAAGGTGGTATCTAAACACACCCTATAAGTAACAAACCTGTCACAGGTGTAGGTTTAACCACTCTTGTTCTGGTGCCTACGTTTTTGTTTGTTTCAATCATTCAATAACAATGTTAACTGTTTTTAAGGCCTTCACTACCCCATACATTAGCTAAAACCATAAGAATACAAGCATATTTGTGCATTTGTATCCCAAATCTGTTTCACATCAGTGTCAAGACTGTATTTACTGCCAATTTACCGTTTTCCAGCTTTGCATTCTATACCAGTCACTGATGCATTTCACGTACGAGTTTAATCATACGTTACATCTCAACGGTAACACACACACACACACACACACACACACACACACACACACACACACACACACACACAGTGAAAGAGAGAGACTCCAAATTAATATACGATTTGACATATTTTCCACAGTTTGTTCAAGAGAATTCGCCTGGAGAAACGGTTGTGCAAACTGGCCAAGTACTTGGTAAAATGTCTACGTTTAAAAACTGAACTCTTGATTTCTGTTGGAGGGGACGTTATCACACAAAATGTACATTCATTTCTGTTGGAGGGGACGATACACACAAAAATGTACATTCATTTCTGTTGGAGGGGACGTTATCACACAAATGTACATTCATTTCTGTTGGAGGGGACGATACACACAAAATGTACATCATTTCTGTTGGAGGGGACGTCACACAAAATGTACACACAAAATGTACATTCACTTCTGTTGGAGGGGACGATACACACAAAATGTACATTCATTTCTGTTGGAGGGGGACGATACGATACACAAAATGTACATTCATTGGAGGGGACGATACACACAAAATGTACATTCATTTCTGTTGGAGGGGACGATACACACAGAATGTACATTCATTTCTGTTGGAGGGGACGATACACACAAAATGTACATTCAAACGTACAAAATGTATTCATTTCTGTTGGAGGGGACGGACACAGAATGAATGTACATTCATTTCTGTTGGAGGGGACGATACACACAGAATTACATTCATTTGTTGGAGGGGACGATACACACAGAATGTACATTCATTTCTGTTGTCTTTCCGGAAACTTTGTTTCACTAAAGAATTGGTGGTGATGATAAAGCAGCTTGATTTCATAAATACCTAGATGAATGATTTCGATGCAGAGTCAGTGGTAGATAAGCTTTCACCTTATGTGTTGTGTACTAAAAGGCCTGTAAAAAAGAAAATCAGTTCTGCCTTATTGACATGAACATTGCATTTAAGCACTCTGCACGAAACCAGTCCATCCCTATAAATTTGAAGAACATCCTCATGTGCATCAGTCTTGATTCAGGCGGCCTTTACCAAGTCTGTACCTACTTCTATTAACTATGGCATCCGCCTGTCTTGAGAGACATGATGTTGCGCCATGGATCAGTCAGTGAAGTTGCCAGCGCCTGCTGTGGCAGAAAAGACCAATCTTGGAGTGGCAGACTGTTGCTGTTGCTGCAGGTGAAGTCTTGGTCACCAGAGTCTCTGTGGGTGCCTACGCAAATCTTTACCGTCTGCGGCGCCTCCGTTCTTCCCACTGGGCCTCTTTCCTCTGCTCTGCTTGTTTGCTGCCAGCTTTGGTGGTGGACCGCCGGCTACCCGGTCTGAAGCTGGTGTCTCCAGGTCTGCTGGGTCCAGGCTGCTTGCCCTCTGGTCGCGCTAGCATACATCCTTGTAGCGTTGGGCGGGCCGTCCTGTGGGTCTGGAGCCTATAGCCAGCTCGCCGTACAGCATGTCTTTTGGGATGCGACCGTCATCCATGCGGCTGACATGGCCAAGTCAGCGCAGGCGTCTCTGAGTCAGCATGGCGAACATGCTGGCATGTCTGCTTGGGCTAGGACATCCTTGTAAATCTGTACCTGTGTACCTAAACAATTACAAAACTTACATATCACATCAAACTTCTTTTGTAGAGTTTTCGTCGAATCAAATAAACATAGACAGCCCTGTATGGTTGTCTAATTTCATGCTTTTTTTTACAGTTTAGCCTACCCTAATTCGAAATTGAAAATGAAATGAGACAGGGAACAGTAAACAATAAACAGTAAACAATTAGGGTAACTTTTGTTCAATAAAAAAATCTAACGCAGAGTAACTTTTATTTAAGACTGGCACAGCGTTTTTAAACTTTAATGAAGTCAGACAAATACAAAGACGAACAATCTAATAGTGGGGGAAAAAACAAGCGCAGACCAACAACTCAACTGTCTTCATAATAATGACTTGGCAAAGATTTGGACTTAAGGGGGGGGGGGGGGGGGGGGGGGGGGCGGGGATTGAAGATGAAAAAACTGGGAACATGAAATTAAGAACATATATTTATAGATATGAAAACTCTTCACTAGCTGCATAAGGGAACCATCGCAATCCCTTTTGAAGGCAGATCTATTTGTATTGTCTGCTCCGAGGCCTTTCGTCAGCTAGATTGGAACTCATCAGGGAAACACGGCTGGTTGTGTCTGCGCTCCTGGCGTCGTCAAATAGAGACACACCACAGTCCATAATACCGTGGTGTTCTAACCACCAAGGGTGCAAAAAAGAATCCAATGCCCTAACACATATTAAAACTAGATCATTATTTGTCTCTCATTTCACGCCTGAGAATCTTTCGAGCGCACATACATGTCCCCTTTTGGCAATGTGACGTCGCATCCTCTAGCCTCATAACTCAGCACTATACTGAATAGATGATCTAATCACTGAGTCGAATGTTTCCGGAAAAGTACACTGGCGATCTTGTTTTAATCTTACCATATATTTTTTGCAGATTAATTGCAAAGCAATTAAAGCTTAACTTATAAAGTTATGGCACGTTATTACAAAACGAAGCCTTGTTGAAAACGAAATTCTTTGCTATTGGTAGGCATTAACAACAGGCATACTATTCCGGTGTCATTCAGTTCAGTGACAGATGCATACCCGCTATTTTTGAAACACAACGAATCTACTTCCATCCATGTTCATGCTGACCTGTAGACGCTGTCTGAACCACTTCTGACCTGTGTCTGATGACCAGTCCCTGTTTCAACCTGTCAGCCACATCATCACCCAGTGGGAATATAAAGAGCTCAATTTGTTTGCGCATAAAATGGCGTTTTTTTTTTTTTTTTTTTTTTTTTTTTTAATCCAACATTTGGAGATTACAGGTGCGCAAAAAGAGGACAGTGCGCAGAGTCAACACATCAGCAGCATCTCCGTAAGTCGCACCCCACAAACACCTGACTCACAAAACAAAACAAAAAAAAAAAAAAAAATACATCAAAGCCAAAAAAACAAACAAACAAACAAAAAAACAAACAACCAAACAAGTCAAGCACAATACAATTTCAACTACATCTGTCTGCACTTAATTTCCTTTCTGATGTAACGTAAGGGCATAATATGCAGTACAGCATGATACAACTCAGTACAATAAGAAAAAATACAATCAATCCAAACAATCTGTTCAGTGGAGTGCTCCTTTGTTAATACTATACAACAACCGGGCCCTGACACCAGATCTTCACACAGTATTGGTTCGACCTTTAGGTGACTTCAGCTCAAAAACACCCTAAACTTGACCTTAAGCTAAAGCTAAAACCTGTCCTTTTTTTCAGAATGTCAATTTAATCCATGCTTCTTTCATTCTACTTTATTGACCGACCGATCTTGACATAATTTCTTAACAGCCTTAAACTGACCTTAGTTTTATCTTGAATCTCATCCTTTTTTTTAATATGAAGAAGACCTGAAAACTGATTTTTGTTCTAAGTAGTTTTTTTTCTTCTTCTTCTTCTTCTTCTTTCTTCTTTTTTTTTCTTCGTTTTTATTTTTATAATTGTAACTCAGGATCATAGTTACCCTTATTCAGTGTTCTAATAAATGTGTGTACTGACTCCATTTTTGTTCAAAATCAAAGCGTTTCATTTCCAGATTATGGGAGTATTTTTCCATTTGATATCTTATTTTAATTCTTTAAAGAATGTTTGCACTGATGGTCTATATTTGTTCATTCTGCATTTATATACGTAGAATTTCCCAGTAGAATTATAAGGTCAAGAATTTCATCTGTTTTTGTGTTGTCTTCAATGCCAAAGAGAATCAGTTCGATGTTAAATGACAGCCTGTGACACGTTGCACATTTTTCTCTCAGAATTAGTTGTAGTTCTATCCAAAAAGAACGAGAAAAGTCACAGTTATATAGATAGTGTTGGATGGTATCTTTTTCTTGGTTACAAAAGTTGCACATGTCACTGTTAACTATTCCCATCTTCTTTAAAACGGTATTTGTCACTAAAATTCTGTAACATATTCTGAGTTGAAACCACTTTAGTTTTATTTCCGATATTCTCGTAACTTTTTTAAAAACTTTTCCCAGTCAACTGGTATACTAAGTTTTTCTTCCCAGTGCACAAAAGGTTTAATATTTAGAAATTCTATTTTATTAAGTAGGATATCATAGTACCTTTTAGTTCCTTTGGATACACAGATTATCGAACGTATTGCCTTTGTACAGGAGTCGCCTACATTATCGTTAATGACAATTTGTCTTGTTCTTTTATACTGTTTAATGTGTTTGTAAACAACTAATGTATTCTAAGAAATTTACTTTGCTATTGATCTTGTGTGAGAAAGCTCTGTAACTTAAGAATTCTCCATTGCTGTCTACAAGATCTTTGACGAATACAACATTCCTCTGTGCCCAGTCTTTGTAATAAAAAGACTTCATTCGCAATTTTAAATTTATCATTATAAAAGATTGGTTCAGCTAACAGCTCATTTCCGTCCTTAAGTTCAATTTGTCTACAAAAATTTTACATACGCTGAGAAGACATCTGTCCAAAACTGGTTTGACATGTTCGGTTCAAAACGTTTGGGTCCGTAACTTTGTATCAAATTAATTTCTGGACATAACAGTCTTGTTATATGAATCCACTTTGGGGGTTGAACTATGATCTTCTCAGCCAAGCTAATTTCAATGCCTCTATGTATGTCTTGATCTCAGGAATACCAATGCCTCCTTCTTCGATATTGTGTACAGAGTACTTTCTCTGGATTTTGTCCGGTTTTTCATCCCATACAAGTAAAAAACACATTTCTGTATTTGTTTGATCTGAGTGTCTGGAGGATTTGGAAGCAATATCCAGAGATAGATGAGTTTTGATAAAACTAAAGATTTGAGTATCGCCACTCTACCTAGTGGCGTAACAGTCCTTTGCAACCATATTTTGAACAGATGTTTTACCTCTAATAACTTGTCTTTCATATTTATTTCTGTGACACTTCTGATATCGTTAGTAAACCAGAGCCCTAATATTTTAAATCTAAGAGGATTCCATTCCATATCTTTATTCACACTATATATATTCGAAGAGTTTTTCTTGCTACCTAACCATACGTTGAATGTTTTTGAATAATTCAATTTCAGTCCTGATATAATTTCAAACTCATTCAGCCTTTGGAACAGCTTTTCATAAGGAGTTTCTGTCACCTTCCAATGTAAAAGATGTATCATCTGCAAACTGACAAATCTTAAATTCTGTGTCAGCCACTTTAATACCTTTTATATCTCTATCATCTCTTATTTTACAAGCGAGTATTTCCGCACATAAAATAAATAAATAGGGTGATATTGGATCTCCTTGCCTGCAACCTCTTTCTATTTTGAAATTAAAGGACATTTTCCCATTTACTAACACATAAGCTTTTATGTCGTTGTAAAAGACAGATACCCATTTACGTATTTCATCTCCAAAACCAAATCTTTTTAGTGTTTTTCCATGTATGACCAGCTAATGGAGTCGAATGCTTTCTCGAAGTCAATAGAGACTAATAAAACCGGGTAATCGTTTTTCCTCAAGGTAATGGATAATGTCATAAATAGTTCTAATGCTGTCCCCTATGTATCTTCCAGGAACGAATCCTGTTTGGTCTTCGTTTATGAGTTTAGGCAAGATTGATTTAATTCGACTGGCTATAGACGCTGATCCGATTTTATACACAACATTTAGGAGAGTTATTGGTCTCCAGTTCTTAAGGTATTCTTTGGGTTTATCTCCCTTCGGTAGACAAATTATGATTCCTTCTTTCTGTGTAACGGACATTTCGCCTCTAAAGAACCCTTCATTTAAGGAACGAACTACAAAATTGCCTAACTGTTTCCAGAAGAATTTGAAAAAATTAACTGTCATCCCATCTGTACCTGGACTTTTTGTCATTTTGCATTAATTTTAGAACTTTTGACGCTTCTTCTAATGTTATGGGTCCTTCTAACTTATCAGATTTCTTTTTTTGATAACCTAGGCAAATTATGAATGTAGTCTTCCATAAGGATATCGTCTGTGTTTTTGTCCTTGTATAGTGTTTGATAAAAAATTTCTCGTTTCTTTAAGTAGATCATCTGTTTCAGATAGTATTTCCCCTCGTTTTGTCACAAGTTTCGTCATTTGTTTGCTAATAAAGTGCCTCTTTTCCAAAGAAAAGAAATATTTCGTTGTTTTTTTCACCCTGTGACGCCCATCTAGCTTTTGATCGAAGAATTATACCGTCTATCTTCTTTTTTCTAATTTCACTCAACTCTCCTTTTTTCTCTTGTAGTACCTTTAAATCAGATTCGTTTAAGGGTGAGTTTTTTTCTAGTTCTACAATGTTTTTTTCTAAATTTTGTTCTGTGTCATCCACCTTTTTCTTTTCTCTTATACTATACGATATGGTCTGAGCTCTTATCTCCATAAGTAGTACACATCGAGGAACAGCTGATCAGAGATAGTAAATTGAATTTGGTCACTAGGAATTTGCTCTATGTTATGTCGATCGTATGGTAAAGCTGCGTACTGCTCTTTAGTTTTCTTGATAGTTTCTTTAACAAGTTCAATATAAGAAGTATTTTTCAGTAAAGATGAATAAATTTCCAAAGACTTCTGTCATATAAAATG
>JADBJO010034299.1:0-13604 GCA_016801955.1 Conus betulinus
TTCGGTCCTATGTCTGTTCCTCTTCCTCAGACGTTTTCGTCGGAACACAGTACGATAATTTCTTGAGCTTGTGCGGAAAGGGGTTGGCTGGCAGTCGTCGTCAGTCTAAGAACCGCCGTTTTTTTAATTACTCCGCCTTCAGGTGTGATCACAGAGACAGCCGTGGCTGTGAAAATAGAATTCAATGTTTCACACAAAGAGGGGTAGCCTCAGCAGGCGCGTACTGGTCAATATGAAAAAAAAAAAAGGAAAAGCCGCGTGGATGAAATGCGTTTGCTGGTGTGTGTGTGTGTGTGTGTGTGTGTGTGTGTGTGTGTGTGTGTGTGTGTGTGTGTGTGTGAGAGAGAGAGAGAGAGAGAGAGAGAGAGAGAGGAGAGAGAGAGAGAGAGATTTAACATTCAGCATTTCTAAACAGTAAAACAGTTAATAACTCCATGGCGTCTAGATCTGTACTCTTCAAACCCAGTTTACACTGCTTGCTACCTTTTTCATTTTTTATCTTTAAGGTTAAACCCAAGACGCTTCAAAACTCTTTGACTCAGCACTTGTCTGCGACGTTCCAACACACCATTTAACAGATACAGGTATGGTGTTATAGATGCACTGACAAAAATGAAAACGATCGATACGGAGATATATTTACCTCACCGTAAACCCACACTTCCTGTGACGTCAGAGCAGCCCACAACATTACGAGGCACCAACAGCAGACGTCCCCTATAGAAATTCTGATAATACAACGTCCTGTAGTGAGGTCATATTCTTGGTTGTCTCTGGCTAGAAAATCTAAAGTGTTGCCTCGGACCATGCTGTAGATGTAAATCTGTCCCACCACAGTGGACACTATCATCATGCCATTCAGAACGACCAGCAGGCTGAAGGCGTAGTGATGTCCTCCTGGTTGTTCTCCAGAGACAGGCAGGGGGACGCAGAGGCTCGTCTGACTGAAGTCACTGTCTGATGACACAGTGGGAACTATAGACAGACAGGCACCTGCCAGCCACGCCAGGAGACAGACGAGAGAAGTCACTCTCTTCTTCCACTGATATCCAGCTTTGTTCGTCCAGGTGAGAGGACAACACACCTATGCAGGGCCATACTAACATCTACAAAGACGGCCACCTCACAGGAAAGCAAGAAAATGAACGCTAATAGCTTGCAAAAGACACCGGACCTCCACTCCGTGTCCTTCCACAGGTAGTAACTGCCACACGTCTGGTCCACCACACTCTGCACTGAAAGATACACCCCCATCAGGAATTTAGAAACACACAGGTGAGACAAAAATATTGTGGTACTGTCCTTTTCTTTGCCCTCTCTGAAAAACATGACACAAATAAGACCGTTGCCAAGAAAGATGAAAGTTGTCAGAAGGTAGATAAGAATCCGCTGCACCTTAGCTCCCAGAAGATTGTTACAGGTGGAAAAGGTTGGGAGGGGGGCATGACAGTTCATCGTATTGACATGGTCTGGCAAAGCCTGAATACAGCAGAACTTGAAGCTGTCGGCGTGCAGTTCTCTAAGCTTGCTGCTTAGGTTCTTTAACAAGGTGTGAGAAAACTCTAACATTTCACTGCCACGATGATCTAACTTAGCCAGAAGGGGATTGTCATACCCTTTCCCTGTCACGCTCCGAGTATTGCTGCCAGAAAGGTTGAGGACAACGAGTCCAGAGAAAGGCTGAAGTGTGTTCAGGTCGAGGTTTGGTATCTCCACGAATGCCAAGTCCATGATTCTGAGATTAGGAAACTTCACAGCCTCTTCTGATCCACTGTGGAACAAATCAGTTAAAGGATTTTTTGCTAGAATCAAATGAACTAGGTTGCTGACATTGGAGAGGGTTTCCAAAGAAACAATTCTTCAACTGGTTTTCGCTGACATCCAGAATCTGCACGTTGGGGAGCTCTGGAAGGAGCAGTACTGTTAGACAACAGCGGGTCATGTTCAGATAGACCAGCATCGTATTCCTAAGCAGACTTTCCGCTTTCATTTCACTACCCGACACGTCTAAATAGCGCACATCCGGGAACTCGTCTATAGGAAACACGTGTCTACAGGTAAAAGCCAGGCCCTGGCAGGAGCACTGGTCAGGACAAGACATGGAGTAATACCATTCATCATCATACTGAGGACATGGTGTTTGCCATCACACACATGATCCGGGTGCAGACACATCCAAGACTGACGGCAGCGGAAGTACCCAGGGCAGGAGTAAGTCTCGCACCCGGCTTCGTCTTCTTTGTACGGGCAGTCATAAACGCCGTTACATCGCACAAACACAGGAAAGCGGTAAGCTACGAAAGGACATTCAAAATGCGTTGGGGGACTCGCGGATCCTGGCACCATTCTAGTATAACTGACCCCCATTATGTCTATGTCATCATAAAAACAAACCAGTGCTGGGAAACCGTACCCTTCCCATTCCAGTATTAACCTGGGCAATGGTCTGAAAAATAGGTGATGTTTACACAGTCTAGTGTCGGGAGAGAATTCTTGCAATGAGGATCGAAAATGCCGCACTTGTTTGACTCATCAACACACTACCAAATATATGGTGGGAGGAACAAAAAATGCAATAAAACCACAATTCAATTGTTGGAAAAGCTGCTAGTGAATAGTAGAAGGATAAAGAAACATGATAGAAAGAGACGTATTTTGGAAAGAAAATAAAGATATGCGTCGTATGGGAATCAGCCTTATGCTTAGGTATCCAGAGTGATGCCCGAAAAAGAAAATGGGCATCAACAACAACATGAAGTCCATCAGCACTTCTGTTAAATAACACAAACATTGTCAGTCAGTCAACACTGACGCTCGTCTGTTTGCTAACATTTACCAACAAATTCATTCACGCAGCAGAAAAACAACAGACAAACAAACAAAGCAAGCAAACAAACAAAAAGCAACAAACAAACAAAAAGCAAAAAAACAAAAACAAACAAAACAAACGAGGCAAATTGTTCGTCTGCTTCACGAGTGATGAACACAAACAACAGCATGAAGTGTTCATGGTGGATGGTGAAGGAGAGAGGAATGGTATGCAATTCCAGTAAAATAAACATCCTTTTCGGAAAGTCAACGTAAAGCGGAAAATGAAACATATCACATCTGAGCAATGATAATTACAGAATAATGATAATAATACTAATGATATTAATAGTGATAATAACTATTATGATAATAATGATAGTGATGATGATGATGATGATGATGATGATAACAATAATAACAAGAAGAAGAAAAAGATGAAGGAGAAACATGATGGTGATGCTGATCACACACACACACACACACACACACACACACACACACACACACACACACACACACACACACACACACACACACACACCACACACACACACACACACACACACACACACACACACACACACACACACACACACACACACACACACACACACCTCTGTCTATCTATGTATGCATGTAAAATATACTGAGAGAGAGAGAGAGAGAGAGAGAGAGAGAGAGAGAGAGAGAGAGAGAGAGAGAGAGAGAGAGAGAGAGACAGACAGACAGACAGACAGACAGACACGACAGACAGAAACAGAAAATGAGAGACGGGGGTGCAGAGAGTGATCACTACATATGATATACTTAATCTATCTTGTTTGGCCTAAGCGTGTAAATTACACACACACACACACACACACACACACACACACACACACACACACACACACACACACACACACACACACACACACACACACACACACACACACACACACACACACACACACACACACATACATACACACACACACAGTGGCACGCACGCACGTGCGCGCTCCCTCCATCTTCTTTATATATATATATATATATATATATATATATATATATATATATATATATATATATATATATATATATATATATATATATATATCGATTAATAAGTTCGATCCGTGTTCCATTTAAGGCTGATGTTCTCAGAAATACAGGCCTGTGTTGTAATCCTGAGAGTAAGGCTAGTTTTTGAAGCAGCCTGATCATCCCAGAAGATAAACTATGTGAAAACTCGGGGTTAAAGCTGTTAACGTCTTGAAATAGTACATGAGAGGAAAAGGGGAAAAGCAGCATGAAAAGAACTGACATATGAAATATTTATGATGAAGCGAGTTATAATAATGCCTACTTTCTCCCTGCCTTTCCCTCTCCTGAATGAAGAGATTTATCCCTGTTATGGGAAATAACTCTTTCAAGTCCAGCGTAGCCTCCCTGATCCTTACCTGACCCACTGTCACCACAAGGTAGCGTTTTCTCGAATGGACACGGCGGCGGATGGACACTCTCGTCAAAAATTCTCGTCACAAACCAACGTAAAAGGCAGGCGCGCTTCATTGTTGGAACACAGAAAGTACAGCGACTCTGACGTGTTGGGAGCCACGCACCAAGATGACGTCAGCGCAGTAAGTGCCTCGTCAGAGGGCTGAGAACTGACGTCATTGTCTGCCCAGCACTCGCTTTGCAGATCACAAGCTAAAAAGGCTGGTATCCAGTGGTTATCAGGGCAACGAGTGGTGGTGGGCAGAGAGTGAGAAAAATGTGTGTGGTTCACAACTGTCATGTTTGTCAGTGTGACTGGTTCCTGCTCTTCTTGCTGGTTTGGATTTTGTCGTTGTTTGTCAGGTCTGTTGGAGCCCGAGGCAGAATCAAATTCACACAAGTAGTAGTAAAACCTTCCTTCGGTGCAAGACTTTGTGATGTGCACACAGATGTTCTCTTGATTTATCATCGCCCCACAGACTGGTGGTGTGACAGTTGGAATACCTGTTTGTTAGGTTACACTGAGGTTACTGAAACATCAAACAATCCAATGTTTTGCAAATTTTTGCCCTCTTGTTTCTTTCTTTTTTTTTTCACTGTGCCAAAATGTTACACATGACACTGACTTTACATCTGTTTACAAACACGCACTCATGGATATGGACACACAGGGGAATGACAGGGAAGCATGACTCATCCAGGCCAGTTTTGTGATATTCATTCACTTATTCAAATCGTGTCTATTTGCACAGTTTGGAAGACATTGTAATTTCACGTCATTTCACGCCCAGCAAGTCACACACACACACACACACACACACACACACACACACACACACACACACACACACACACACACACACACACACACACACACACAATGGCCACCTTGACAGAAGGCAGGGTCAGGGGAGACATTAGTCCGTCAAGGGCCCCAGTAGTTTGTTACATTTTTTCCTATGTACTGTTTCTAGATTCATTCAAAACCTGTTCACCAAAACCTTGCAGGAAAATACCACTTTTGTAAACCTTTTCCTTTTGGGCCATGTGTCTCTCAGTTTTCTTAACGATTGATGAAAACATTGAAAAATAGTTAATGTATTACCAGACAGGGAACCGTCTGTTTTTCCTAGACAGGGTCTGGTCTGCCCGTGGCTCACGTTGCGGACTTCCGGAGTGCATGCACCTCTTTCCACATGCTGGCTTCTTAGCCATGGAAGCCGCCTGACATGTTTCAACTACTTGTGGGAAACCAGGTGACAGTCTTGAGTCCATGACAGAACAGGGAAGTAGTTTGTCTTGCTTTGACCCATGGAAGCAGAAGACAATGTGAAAGACTTCACCAACGTCTACAACGGCGTAGAACCGAGCTTTTTTTGGCAAAGGCGCCCGACACATGCTAATGATGTCTTTGGAAACACTGAAAAACTAGACAGTAGAGAGACGAATGAACTGTTCTATATTGCAGCATTTCTGTGCGACTATGTATGTTGTGAAAGGAGCAAGTAAGCTCTATTTGTATACCTCAAATATTAAGCCTTACAGAGACGAAGTTTGTTTTACTGATGATGGAATAGGGCTGACGTAAAGACATCAAGATTCCTTTCAATTTTGGTCAATTATGGCCGCAGCAAAGACTCCTGAGTGGGAGTGTCTTGTAGCGAGGCACTTGGGTTTCCACCTCGTTAAAAAAATGTGTGTGTGTGTGTGTGTGTGTGTGTGTGTGTGTGTGTGTGTGTGTGTGTGTGTGTGTGTGTATGTGAGGGTGGGGGGGGGGGGGGTGCACGCATGCGTGCATGTCTGTAGGCACGCGCCCTGTTATTACCCTGACTGGAGTTTTGCTTTACCACGTCCACTGCCTCCTGAACTGTCCATTTCAGCCAGTCCTCCGCTTGAGCTGGATTGATCTCAAATTTGTTGTCTCACGAGTCCTCAAGTATAGCAGCCTTGTTTTTCCCACTCTGGTAGAAAGAATCTCGTGGAGAGAGTGTGGCAGCAGAGAGTCCTCAGAAGAGAAGCCCCCTTCAAGCAAGTGTTTCGGCCCTTAACTCCTGACACTCTAGAGGGGTTGGGCCACACCCGGTTCATGACTCCGGATTCCCCTCTGCTGCCCTTTTTTTCCCATCTCGGACGAGCCATGGATGGGATTCGAACCCATGCCCCTCTGACCATGCTCATTTTCCACTTAATGACTCACACACTAACCACTGAGCCACTGGGACACCTGATATTTATATGAAAGTTAAGCCTTATGAAGTTCACTTTTGTTCCTCCTTGACCAGATCAGCTTGAACACTCTCTCTGCCGCTTCTGCATTGCTTTCAGGGCTCTGGTTTTTTTTTCCCTCCCTGCAACTGAGAGCTGTTTCATGAGACTGTATGCAGACGTTCCTACAAACCCCCTAGCTCCAATTTCTGCAGTGAGGACTTTGACCGGATAGCCTTCTCTCCTCAGGCTGTTTGCTAGATCAGCATACTTTTCAGTCTTGTACATTTGAACTGCCTCCATTCTGTTCTCATATGGCACCGTGAGCTCGATCATGATCAGCTGCTTGGTTGACTGAGAGTGGACTACTATGTCTGGTCTCATGCCACTCTTGCTGATGATCTCTGGGTGACTCTTCCATTCTGGGAGGTCTGCAGTGCATTCCCAGTCATCTGCCCCATCCAGCAGTCTCTGCCTGCATGTTCCGAGTGGCACTTTTATTCTTGGCCATGATTTGCTGCCTCCTGCCGTGAAGAATGTTGCGGGCACTTTTGGAGTCCCGCCTTTCCCTTTTGTGGTGTTGGTACTAGCTCAGACTACTTGTACAATCTCTTTGAGCACTTCGTTATGCCTCCATGTGTACCTTCCTTGAGCCAGGGCTACTTTACATGAGCTAAGGACATGCTCCACTGTTTGTTTTTCCATGGCAGAGGGGGCATGAAGGATCGTCTGTTTTCCCCACTTCACCAGGTTTTGCATTGACGGCAGAAGGTCATATGCAGATCTGAGAATGAAGCTGATCCTGAGAGGGGCCATGTGCCCAAATGTCATTCCAAGTGAGAGACTTCTTTGGAGTGCATTCTCCCACGTTGTTCATTGCCCTTGCTGGCTCTGCTGCTGTTTTTTTTTGGAGTTTTTTGGTCTTTTCTTTTCTTGTCTCCTGAATCATCATGTCTCTTTTGGCTTTTCCTTTGGCCTTTGACCACCATTCAGTTTTGGTCACCCCCAGTCCTTGTCTGTGTGGTCTGTGTGTGCCCTGTTTTTTCTCTGATCTTGAGACTTTCTTTTGCAGAATCCATCGCCTCTTGAACTTTCCATTTTCTGCATGTCTTCAGCTGGGGTTTGACTGCTTCTACCACCTTGTCTCCTGAGTCCTCCAGCATGCTTTGAAGTCTGATCTTCCCTGCTTTGTATTCCTCCAGGATGGATTTCAGTGGTAATTTCAGCTTTGCTTGGCGACAGTACAGCACTATGTCAGTCAGACACAGGGTGGGACACCAAGCCATTCCTTGTGAACTTGTTGATTTTGGATTCCATTGCCTCCACTATGCTGGTGCAGATGTCGTATATCATCAGAGGCCATAGGAGCTTTGGTATCAGCATGAAACTGCAGACACCAGACCTTGTATTTGTTAGGGAGCCCACACTGGGCAATGGTCTCCAAGCCTTCTTCCGACATCTGTTTGATTTCTTTTGCTCTTTGTGTGTCTTTCAGCGTATCATCATACCATCTTCCAAGGCTCTTGACTGGCTCTTCTGTAACTGTTGGAATGGCCTGGTTGGCAACACTGAAAACCACAGATTCGGCGACTTTTCCTTTCCTCAGTGAGAGACTCCGTGATTCCTTTGGCTTGAAACTCATTCTGGATGAGGCAACTATGTCATCCAGCCTCTCCAGCACATGACGTGTCTCGTCTTCTCTGGATGAAATCACTGTAGTGTCATCCATGAAGGCCTTGAGAGGGGCATCTTGTATCCATCGCCAAGGCCTGTTTGTCTTGCGTTGCTTGTTGCTGCTTTCAAGATGACTTCCATTGCCAACACGAACAATATTGGGGAAATTGCACAGCCCATTGCAATGCCCACTTCCAAGTTGATCCAATCTGTTGTGTAATCCTTGGTAGAGAACTGCATTGAGAAGCCATTGAAGTACTTCTTGAGCATGCCGCGGATGTTCTTTGGCACATGGTACATCTCAAGAGCCAACTGTATCATCTCATGGGGTACAGATCCATATGCGTTTGCCAGATCAAGCCACACTACGTCCAGGTCTCTCTTTTCTGTTTTTGCTCTTTGGATTGCGTCCCACATCATTGTGGCGTGTTCTACACAGCCAGCTACGCCTGGGATGCCACCTTTCTGGACTGACACACCCAGGTACTTGTTTTCCATGAGATACTTGGTCAGCCTTGCTGCCATGCCCAGAAGAAGATTTTCACTTCGAAGTTCAGTAGTGATATTGGCCTGAACTGGCTGATGTCACTTGAGTTTTGCTCTTTGGGGATGTACACACCATCTGCCGTCATCCACTGACCGCTGATCGTCTGGTTTCTCCAAGCTGATCGTAGCAGCCTGTGGAGCCACTCCAGCACATTGGGACATTTCTTGTACAGCTGGTAAGGTATTCCGTTTGGCCCTGGTGATGATTTGGCTCTGGCTTTGTCGACCATCTTCTTGATTTCCGCCAACGTTGGAGGCTTGTCATTGAACTGTTCCTTAGGATTGGCTGGCCACACCAGACCTTGAATGTCAAGTAGTGCTTTGCTCTGTGAGTCAGAGTATGTTTTCCTCAGATGCTGCTCAAGAACTTCTTTGTCCACACTTAGGGTCCCAGATTTTGGCTGCTCAAACAGAGTTCTGGCAAATTGGAAGGAGTCTCTGAAGAAGCGCTCTTGTGTGTCTTCTTCTTTTTGCTCTTCCTCTTCCTCGCAGATTCCGCTTTGCTGAGGGCGCTGTGTTTTGCTTTCAGGTCTTCCCAGAGTTTTTCCAAGCCTTCTTTTTCAGCTGGCAGTGCGGTCTTCATTTGCTTCTTGAGGTTTTTCTTTGGACCCTGATCTTGTCCATCTCTTCTTGGCGTCTGGATTTCTTTGGAGGCGTTTTCTCTTTAGGTAGTTTTGCTCCATAGGCGTCTCTACGTGTGGCATACACAATGTCTCCATGTGTGGCTAGTCTGTTTTTCTAGAGTGTTTTTCCCGCTCTGTATTCAAGGGGGATGGATTTCAGGGGTAGCTTCAGCTTTGCTTTGTGACAGTAGTCAGCGAATCCTGGTGTGACACCAAGCCACTTTTATCATTGTGCATGTGTTGTTTTGGCCTCCATCTATTCCACTGAGCTGGTGTTGATATTATCTGTCAGTAAAGACGAGAAGAGCTCTGGAATCAGCATGAACTGTAGACACAAGACCTTGTATTCATCACATTGGTCTATCACCTGTAAAAAAAAAAATCCGCAAATTACTTGGTTTACTCTTTCCTTTCTGTGCCAGTATCAACAACATAGTCGCAAATATCATAGACATCAAGAGCACTAACACCATATCAGCAGCATGATTGCATCACCAACATGCATTGGTTTTTGCTCATCACTGTCTTATGTTGTAACAGCCGCAGCAGTCGATAAGCAATAATGATATCAGCAGCAGTGACAACATATAACTGTAGTTGTCATCGTCATTAGCATTCTTTACACAACTGATCTTTGATATGTTACTTGCCTTTTGACGAAGGACAGGGCGTTCAAAACGTGCTCTTGACTGGTATGCAATCGTCTGATCATCCCACTGAAACGCTTGTCGGTAACTGTAATGATAAATTAATTAGACTCTACTCTCTCTCTCTCTCTCTCTCTCTCTCTCTCTCTCTCTCTCTCTCTCTCTCTCTCTCTCTCTCTCTCTCTCTCTCTCTCTCTCTGTTGGCAAGACTGGAATTACCATGTACAGCACAGTGACAGATTTTAATTATATAGAACGTATTGTCATTTACGATGTTTACCTGTCTATTATGTCAATGAACATAGACAGACATCTAAAACATATTATGACTAGGTTTAGATTTAGTATCTCTGAGCTCTCAACTCATTACTTTCGTTATAGATAGTCACCTAATGGAAATGTGACCTGTCCACTATTTTCGAAATACAGAAGAAGATACGAAAGAGGATGAAATTCATTTTGTATTGGTTTGTCCAGTATTAAAAGATCTTAAAGAGCAATTCATCGCACAGAAGTATTTCAAGAACCCTTGCCTTTTTAAATTCACCTTGTCGATGTCATCATCAAACGAGCACACTGCAAAACAGTTAGCTATATATTTATTTATGCATTCAAGAGGCGAAGTATGTATATAACAAAGCAAAGTATGTATATAATATAAAGAATATCAATGTCAATTTGCGACATCCATTACAATGTACATCACCATTCTAAGGGGCTTTGACCTTTATGAATAAAACATTTAAGTCTTGAGAGTCTCTGTTGTTTAGAAATATGGGGTTTAGACAAGACCGTTGTCCACTGTGAATCAGTACATATGTTCAGTTTAAAGAAGTTTTGGACATGAGATTGCCTAATGACGCTGTTTATGGGTAAAACCAACAGGTGCCCAGTTGTATCTAGTTTCAGCAGTGGGATGTAACACCACTAGCTAAAACTGTTACAACTGGAATACGGTAGAACAACCTGCCTACAGACAGACATACGGACGGACAGACAGACATACGGACGGACAGACAGACAGACAGACATACGGACGGACAGACAGACAGAAAAGTAGCTGGGACAGGGGTATGGGGTTCCCAGGAATGGCGAGGAAAGCGCAAGGTGGGAGGGGGAGAGGGAGGGAAGGGAAGGGGGTTGCGGTTTCAGAAACTGCATATTACAAACGGATCACACATGACATAAACACAAATCGAGAATCTTACATGATGTGAGAATTAACGGTGGTCATAGTCAATCCGACAAATACATCACGACTACGACGGTTCCACCACACCACCTCCATCACCGCGTCCATTTCTGACTTGGTGTTAAAACTAGCCAGGTAACCCCCGCGCCCCACGCACTTTTGCCTGACCTGGTAGTAGGTCAATGCCTCTGTTGGCTGACCCAGCAAGTAACAGCGACCCTCCACATAAAATCCACCACGGGCACACGGCTCGTGATGGCACAGGGCCTCGTCCTGAGCGGCATCACATTCAACAATCAGGTTGCAGGACAGATGAGGCTGAAGATCAGTCCAGGTTGGGGTGGAGCAGTTCCACTGGTTGTCAGACAACTTCCGGGGTATGGAAGATTGCTGTGCGGGAACAATGTCACACACACACACACACACACACACACACACACACACACACACACACATACAAGTGAGCGCGCACGCACACGCACTCGCACTCGCACACACACACACACACACACACACACACACACACACACACACACACACACACACACACACACACACACACACACACACACACACACACACACACACATCCTGTTACTAAAATTTGAAGTTCCATGAAAAACCTTTTTTGTATTTCCTTAACGTTCCAAATCTAATTTAATCAATGTCTCTTTTTTTTCTCCTTCAGAAGATGAAATTTACCAGTGCAGCAGGAACCCGATCATGAGTTTCATGGAGATGTTGTTAGTTCTTCCATATATTTTTTAGACAGGACAGTGCCGATGTTGTCTGCCTTTGACAGGATTTGTGGTTCGGGTGCTTCAATGCTAATGTGAGATTCCTGGTAAGAGTAATGTTGAACGGTTTCTAGCTCCTGTTCATGGACAGTTATTGTGGTTTTGACGGAAGCGTTATGACTTGCCATCAATTCGGTCTCCTAGCGCTAATCCCCATACCATATCTTTTTAATACCCACCCAGTCTTTGAAAAAGCTTGACGAGTTCTTGTTCACTGACTGCCAAACCATCGATACCGTCGGTAAAATTAAGGTTCAAAAGTGTTCTTCCATCCGTGCTTGCGTTTACATGGATTTCAAGAGTATCAGTCATAATGCACTCCAGGAACGTGCTGAAAAGTGGAGGAGATAGAAAGCAGCCCTGACGAACTCCAACTGAAGTGTGTGGATTCACTATTCAACAGCACACTGTTCTGGTAGCCTTAGACCACAGTTTCTGAATGGTGTGGATTAACTTTTGCCCGATGTTCAATCTTGCCATTGCTGCCCATAACGCTTCCTGATATTGACATTAGAGTTATGAAATCGCAGGTACAGAAAGTAAAATATATCACTTTGCTGACAACAACACCTTTACTTAGGAGGGAGAAACATTTTCATATGATAAGTCGTTTAAGATAATTAACTGGAAGCTGTGTTCAGACTTGCATTAATTCATGAACAAAGTCTTTGACCTTAGGCTTGGTAGTAAGAAAAAAAACAAAAACAAGATAAACACAAATGAGTTATAATGAAATAAAATTGAATATGTACGGGTTTGATATACCACATCCATGGTTTTCTAATGATCTGTCATACACACGAAAGAAATAGATGGGGAGACAAACTGTTTGGATTTGAAAGAAATAAAGAGCGAGAGTATGCGTATGAAGAACAATAACACCTTTCCCAGAGCAGAATCTGTAAATAAATCATCGTTTCAAAGATTTATTTGTAAATGCTACTTTCAAATCCACACGACATTATTATCAAGGATATACAGAAGTGTGAATTCAAGTTGGTATGGGATGATAAGATCGACAACCTCTTACACAGATTATTCTGTCGGACAATTAAATCTAAGAGGGGGTGGGTGGGGTATTCTTAAAATTGGAGAATAGCAAAGGTGTTGACTAACGTTTAAAATATATCATGGTCATCGTCTCCAAAAGTAAATCATTTATTTCAAAATTGGGTACGGCCATTCTTTTCTTTCCTTCTATTTCTATTTTTTTTGAAAGAACTTAAAATTGCATGTGGACATGGTGCAATTGTGTAGAAGTAAAGAAAGGGCAAGAACTTGCATTAGTACCCATATTATACAGTGAAAAAAGTGATGGTAAATAAGGCTTTCCAGCACCAGATATGTGAAGAATCCACCGGATGAAAACCGTTATTTCGTACACTGAGATAAGTTATACAAAGAGAAATTGGGTAATGAATAACCTACCTAAAACACACACGTTGTGCACAACCTCAATTAAATAAATCTTATTTGATTAGAAACAACCGTGTTAATGCGAGTGAGAACAGCTTATAGTAAAGGAACAGAGGAGTGCATTAATATACGATGACATTCCTTTTTACAAAATTAGAATGTGAAGTATAAAAGCCTCTTTCTTTCAAAATCGGGAAAAATGAATAATACTTCA
>JADBJO010034300.1:0-13603 GCA_016801955.1 Conus betulinus
ACTTGTTCCCTGTGAACAGACACAGAAACAGATACCTGACATTGTTCCACTGTCAACACACACTGAAACAGATACCTGACATCGTTCTCTATGAAGAGACACAGAAACAGAAAACAGATACCGACATCGTTCTCTATGAAAGAGACACAGAAACAGAAACTGATACCTGACATCGTTCTCTGTGAACAGACACAGAAAACAGATACCTGACATCGTTCTCTGTGAACAGACACAGAAACAGATATTTGACATCGTTCTCTGTTTACAGACACCGAACAAGACGCCCGGGCTCTGTTGCCTGCACTACAGTGACAGAGACCATTGGGGAGACAGAAGAGGGGCTCACATCTCCAGCTGGTCACGGTCGGTGTAGACCTGGGTGGAGGAGGTGAAGGTGTCCGAGTCCAGTTTGGTGTTGTTGCCGAACTGCCAGTCGACAATGGGGGCGCTGCTTGACGCCCCGTCCACCAGGCACTGCCACGTGCTTCTGACGCCGCTGACCACGGAGGAGGGGCCCGTGATGATGGGCGTATCAGGACCCTCTGACGGCAGAAAGGGGAGGAAATGTAAATCGGAGGGAGGATTCGGGGAAAGGGTGCAGTTCTCTGTGTGTGTGTGTGTGTGTGTGTGTGTGTGTGTGTGTGTGTGACAGGATCAATTAGATGTGTATGAAAGATATACCACGTGGTATATGTATTGTCCCTCAGACTTCACTAAGAATATTTCTGCAGCTTCGCAGAAAGAAATGCGAATTCAACTGGATAATATTTAACACAGACAGAGACGCCATTGTGCAAATGTCCGTCACAGCAGGACACAATGCTGAAAGGAAGACCGCTATGCCAAACATGCTTGTCTTTTAACGTCCTCTTTTGGGAGGGTTTCTGAGTGCTCTGTGGTTTACATCTCCGTAGGACACTGTGAAGGTATCACCAGCAGTGTCGACAGGACGCACTGGAATGTGGTGCATGGTGAACTGGTACAGCGAGGACAGAACAACTGCTGGTGTGAGGACTGACAGGTAAGGTGAGGGCGAGACATACTAGAAGTGTAAGGACAGGAGTTTCTGATATGGGGGCAGGATAACGGCAAATGTGGCGACAGGTAAAACTGGCGACAGGTAAAACTGGGAATATACAGAACAGGATAAATTTGTAGTGTGAGGACACGATGAATTGGTAGTTTTTTCAGGACAGGATAATTCAGGGGTGTGGGCGACAGCTTAAACTAGGAACATACGGACATACTGGTAATCTGAAGACATCATAATTGTGTTTGTTGTGGGAGAGCAGAATAAGTCGCCAGAAAAGGGTTTACTGACAGCGAGGGTACAGGATAAAGTGGTAGTGGGGAGACAGGATGAATGATAGGGCAAAGGATAAAGTACTGGTACGACGACAGAATAAGCTTGCAGTGTGAGGACAGGGTAGATAAGTAGTTCGATGACAGCATGATGTGGTGATGTCAGTGCAGACTGAACTTCGGCTGTGAGGATAGGACAATTTGACAGTGTGAATGTAGAATAGCTAATACTGTGGAACAGAACAAATTGATAGCTTTGGGACAGAATAAATGGGTAGAGTTGCCACAGAAGAAATTGACAGCGTTGACAGAGAAGAAATTGACAGCGCTGGCACAGAAGAAATTGACAGCGTTGGCACAGAAGAAATTGATTGCGATGGCAAGGTCAGTATTGTGTGGAACAAATCACTTTGCAATGTGTGAAAAAAAAAAAGGTCAGTATTGTGTGGAACAAATCACTTTGCAATGTGTGACAAAGATCAGTATTGTGTGGAGCAAATCACTTTGCAATGTGCGACAAAGATCAGTATTGTGTAGAGCATATCACTTTGCAATGTGTGACAAAGATCAGTATTGTCTGGAGCATATCACTTTGCAATGTGCGACAAAGATCAGTATTGTGTGGAGCTATCACTTTGCAATGTGCGACAAAGATCAGTATTGTGTGGAGCATATCACTTTGCAATGTGCGACAAAGATCAGTATTGTGTGGAGCATATCACTTTGCAATGTGCGACAAAGATCAGTATTGTGTGTGGAACATATCACTTTGCAATGTGCGACAAAGATCAGTATTGTGTGGAACATATCACTTTGCAGTGTGTGACAAAGATCAGTATTGTGTTCAAGATCATTTGGTAATGTGTGACATGGATCTGCACTGTGTGGACAGGATCCATTAGTAGTGTGAAAAGGATCTGTACTGTGTGGACAGGATCCATTAGTAGTGTGAAAAGGATCTGTACTGTGTGGACGGGATCCATTAGTAGTGTGAAAAGGATCTGCACTGTGTGGACAGGATCCATTAGTAGTGTGAAAAGGATCTGTACTGTGTGAACAGGATCCATTAGTAGTGTGTGAAAAGGATCTGTGCTGTGTGGACAGGATCCATTAGTAGTGTAAAAGGATCTGTGCTGTGTGAACAGGATCCATTAGTAGTGTGAAAAGGATCTGTGCTGTGTGGAAAGGATCCAACATTTAGTGATGGCGTATATGATCTCAACCGACATTCACTATGGGCGTAGACTCATGGTGAAGTAGACAGTCCCAACCAACATTCACTGCAGGCATAGACAGTCCCAACCAACATTCACTGCAGGCGTAGGCAGTCCCAACCAACATTCACTGCAGGCGTAGACAGTCCCAACCAACATTCACCGCAGGCGTAGACAGTCCCAACCAACATTCACTGCAGGCGTAGACAGTCCCAACCAACATTCACTGCAGGCGTAGACAGTCCCAACTAACATTCACTGCAGGTGTAGAAGTCCCAACCAACATTCACTGCAGGTGTAGACAGTCCCAACCAATGTCCACTGCAGGTGCAGACAATCCCAACCAGCATTTACTGCAGGCTAAAAAAAATCCCAACCAACATTCACTGCAGGCGCAGACAATCCCAACCAATGTCCACTGCAGGTGCAGACAATCCCAGCCAACATTTACAGGAGACGTAGAACATCCTTCGAATTACTCACTGCAGGCGTAGACGAATCATACTCACTTTAGACGTAGACAGTCCCATCCAAAACTGATTGTGGGCGTTGACGATCCCAACCACTACACACGCTTGAAGCAGACAAGCACAGCCCTTACTCACTGTTGGTGTGTGCTGTCCCAGTCTGTACTCACTATAGGTGTGTGCAGTCCCAATCTGTACTCACTGTAGGTGTGTGCAGTCCCAGTCTATACTCACTGTAGGTGTGTGCAGTCCCAGTCTGTACTCACTGCAGTGTGTGTGCAGTCCCAGTCTGTACTCACTGCAGTGTGTGTGTGCAGTCCCAGTCTGTACTCACTGTAGTGTGTGTGCAGTCCCTGTCTGTACTCACTGTAGTGTGTGTGCAGTCCCTGTCTGTACTCACTGTAGTGTGTGTGCAGTCCCAGTCTGTACTCACTGCAGTGTGTGTGCAGTCCCAGTCTGTACTCACTGCAGTGTGTGTGCAGTCCCTGTCTGTACTCACTGTAGTGTGTGTGCAGTCCCCAGTCTGTAGTCTGTACTCACTGTAGTGTGTGTGTGCAGTCCCAGTCTGTACTCACTGCAGTGTGTGTGCAGTCCCAGTCTGTACTCACTGCAGTGTGTGTGCAGTCCCTGTCTGTACTCACTGCAGTGTGTATGCAGTCCCAGTCTGTACTCACTGTAGTGTGTGTGTGCAGTCCCTGTCTGTACTCACTGTAGGTGTGTGTGCAGTCCCAGTCTGTACTCACTGTAGGTGTGTGTGCAGTCCCTGTCTGTACTCACTGTAGTGTGTGTGCTGTCCCTGTCTGTACTCACTGTAGTGTGTGTGCAGTCCCAGTCTGGACTCACTGTAGTGTGTGTGCTGTCCCAGTCTGTACTCACTGTAGTGTGTGTGCAGTCCCTGTCTGTACTCACTGTAGTGTGTGTGCAGTCCCTGTCTGTACTCACTGTAGTGTGTGTGCAGTCCCTGTCTGTACTCACTGTAGTGTGTGTGCAGTCCCAGTCTGTACTCACTGTAGTGTGTGTGCAGTCCCAGTCTGTACTCACTATAGGTGTGTGCAGTCCCAGTCTGTACTCACTGTAGGTGTGTGTGTGCGGTCCCTGTCTGTACTCACTGTAGGTGTGTGCAGTCCCTGTCTGTACTCACTGTAGGTGTGTGCAGTCCCTGTCTGTACTCACTGTAGGTGTGTGCAGTCCCAGTCTGTACTCACTATAGGTGTGTGCAGTCCCAGTCTGTACTCACTGTAGGTGCGTGTGCGGTCCCTGTCTGTACTCACTGTAGTGTGTGTGCAGTCCCAGTCTATACTCACTGTAGTGTGTGTGCAGTCCCAGTCTATACTCACTGTAGGTGTGTGCAGTCCCTGTCTGTACTCACTGTAGATGTGTGCAGTCCCAGTCTGTTCTCACTGTAGTGTGTGTGCAGTCCCAGTCTGTTCTCACTGCAGTGTGTGTGCAGTCCCAGTCTGTACTCACTGTAGCGTGTGTGCAGTCCCAGTCTGTACTCACTGTAGTGTGTGTGCAGTCCCAGTCTGTTCTCACTGTAGTGTGTGTGCAGTCCCTGTCTGTACTCACTGTAGTGTGTGTGCAGTCCCAGTCTGTACTCACTGTAGGTGTCTGCAGTCCCTGTCTGTACTCACTGTAGTGTGTGTGCAGTCCCAGTCTGTACTCACTGTAGGTGTCTGCAGTCCCTGTCTGTACTCACTGTAGGTGTGTGTGCAGTCCCTGTCTGTACTCACTGTAGTGTGTGTGCGGTCCCTGTCTGTACTCACTGTAGTGTGTGTGCAGTCCCTGTCTGTACTCACTGTAGTGTGTGTGCAGTCCCAGTCTGTACTCACTGTAGCGTGTGTGCAGTCCCAGTCTGTACTCACTGTAGTGTGTGTGCAGTCCCAGTCTGTACTCACTGTAGTGTGTCTGCAGTCCCTGTCTATACTCACTGTAGACGTAGACATTCCAAGTCTATACTCACTGTAGACGTAGACATTCCAAGTCGCCGACGTGGTGCCGGAGGGGAAGGTGGCGGTGCATCGGAAGACGGACAGGTTGTCGGAGGCGGTGACGTTGAACTTGTAGTAGGAGTTGTAGCTGTTGACGTTGCTGGTCACCGCCACCACCTGTTTCTCTGGAGGCGGTCAGGCCGACACCGTCCCTTGACCAGGTGAGGGGAAAGCCGGTTCGCGTCTCTGCTGAATTGACGTAGCAGGCGATGGTCTTCTTCTCCTTGCCCACCACAAACAGTCCGTTGGCCTGGATTATGGGCTGGGCTGTGGACATCACATGTAGACATGTGTGGTGAGTATCATGGCAATGTCTTCAAGGTGAGGCATTCACTCAAAGATAAAGCCGCTTCTGACAGGATTTTCTACCGCATTGTCTATGTCTGATGCAGGGCTTTTATATACAGTTGAGTTTTGAGTCTTGACGCTGTAAATAACACTCAAGGTATGAGAAAAAAAAACCCATAAAGCTCTGTACATTGATCCCTACTTCAAAACACTGGAAAGCCTCCACAACCCTGAAAGGGTGATCGGATGACGCAGAACATACACAGCAGACTTTTCTGTCTGTATGGAAGTGCTTCTGTCCATTGGGTTAGAGGGATCCGGTTGCAAGCCTGGTGATCTCTGCAGCGAGCGAAACAGCCATCGCTCGCCGGTTTGCTGACATTCACTTTGGAAGGCTGGCAGTGTGTTCATTGGAGAGAACGATTCTCTTTCATACCCCCTTCCTCTTTAAGACTAGGTTGCTATTTCAGGGAATAAATTGATATTGGGACGGGTTTTCGACGTTTGCTTTACCGCATAGATACCTAAGTATCAAGACCCAGATTTCTTATCATTTGTATCTTGCATGTGCTGCACCGCACTGCGAGCCCATGGCTTTGTGGAGCGGTCATTAGTATTCTAATCTTGGGACCTTTTAAAAGAAACTTTCAACCCTTAAGGATCGTTATCCCTCTTCTTACGGGACGCTATTGTCCGTGTCTTTCATGGTTGCATCATTTTATTTTCAAATCGATTGTTCAGATTTCTTACTTTCCCTCCACAGATTATTTTCATTCACCTTTTGAAGCATCTTTCGTCAGAAGAATAATAACGTGGATGGGATGGAAAAAGTAGTGCCGTCTTCTCTGCAAACTCTGATGCCATTAAAACGCCAGTGTCAGCCTCACCAGTAGCAACACCAAAAACAAGTACGCTTGGGCAACACAAAAACCTTCTTAAAAATAAACGCTAAACCCATCCCACTTCTGAATCAGAACAAAAGAATGCAAAGTCTTCTGACGCTATTCGTTCGGATGACGCAGCGAGGATGATGTCATCTTCTCAACAAAGGAAAGAAGTTTCCTCCTGGTACCAGTGGCAGTCGTAGATCTAGACCTAGATCTACAAGAGATTTCCGGACGAAGCCAGAACTACCCACTGTGTCGCTTGGCCTGTCATCCACGATTCCATTCTTGACGGCGTGCAGCCAAAACGACTGGGCTTATCTTACGGCCTTCATGTCCGAAAGCGAAAATCGTCATCAATCGAAGACTTTGGGAAAGGCTGCGGAAACATGTAAAGATGCTGATGCTATCGTTCTCCACTGTGCCATCAACACTTTAAAACGTAACAATGCCCAGGCTGCCAGCAAGATGTTCATCGATGCAGTACGCAAGATACAGACTGACCATCCCAATATGAAGCTGGTCATCAGCAAGGCTTCTTCAGTGAAAAACTCTTCTCTAGAAGCAAAAAGACACTTATTTAACGCTTTGGTCTTCTCTGAACTTGTCGACGAAAACAACATTACCTTTATCGGTCACGAGAACCTGCTGCAGAGAACCCTCCGAGACCAGCTACACCCAAACCAGCGATTGTCGTCTGTGCTGGCAGGAAACTTGGGCAGGCATCTCCAGGGCCTGTTTCGGGAAAAGCCCAGGCAACATGCAAGCCCAGATACCAACATCCCAGCGGCTTTTTTATGACTGGAGGGGTGTGTGGTACACCAGCTGGGACTTTCCATAGAATGCCCTGTGTTTACAACATACAGCTGTGCAGTGTGTGTGTGTGTGTGTGTGTGTGTGTGTGTGTGTGTGTGTGTGTGTGTGTGTGTGTGTGTGCGCGCGCGCGCGCGCGCGCGCCTGCATGCGATAGAACATGAAGAAGAAGCATGCTTGCATTTGTGTGTATTTGGAGCAAGCTGAGAGTTTGTAGTGTTTGTGTGTGTGTGTGTGTGTGTGTGTGTGTGTGTGTGTGTGTGTGTGAAACAGAGAGAGAGAGAGGGGGGGGGGGGGAGGGGGGGCACATCTTATATGTTGTGAAGAGTTTATTGAAAATGCCGAACTGCCGCCACTGGGCGAATGTCTGATTACATTAAAAACTTTCTTACAGAAAGAAGCATATGCACACGGATTGGAAGAAATTATTCATCCTTTAGAAATGTAAATATGGGTAATCCTCAGGGATCAGTTATTGCTCCCATGTTGTTCACAATCCTAATCCATGATCTTCCCAAATCTATGTCAAAAGCAACGCATATAGTTCAATATGCAGATGATATCGCTATTTGGGTTAGCTGTACATTAAGGAATCATTCCAATAAAAAATAAATAAATGAATAAATAAACTTTGTACAGAAGTTGCACCAAAAGGAATTGGAATGAATTATCTATATTTATGAAGAACAACGGATTAGAACTATCTGGAGAAAAAACAATCATGTCTTATTGTTGTTTAACAGTGGTGAGAACCCAAAGGTGCTACCCTTGCTTTTGCTAGATGGTCAGATTCTAGAATATAAACAAAAAGTTAAAATCCTGGGGGTATTTTTAACCCCTAAGCTGAACTTAAAAAAACACATATTGAAAAATTGATTGATGAAACAAGAAAAAGACTAATTGTTCTTAAAATTACATGTTGTCAACCATGGGGTCAGGACTGCCATACCCTTTTACACTGAAACATCTCATAAGTCCGATCGAAATTGACATATGGGCAGGAAGTGTATTTCTCTGCACCTAATTCTCTTTTAAAGAGATTGCAAAGCTTGGATAGTACGGCTATGAAATTAGGTCTGGGAGTCCCAGTTCATACAAACACTTATACATGTTATAACAAACAAATATATTACCACTAAATGAGAAGCGAACATCCAAATATATTGTCAGAAGTCTTTCTGTTGGAAATTCTGTTACTGAAGAAATACTGATGGATTCCAGTAAAGATTTTCCTAAGAGGTCTAAAAACATATATATTCAACCAACAACAACACATCTGACTTTATGTCACATTGTAATATTGATATTTACTGCTATACCAGAATTTTCCTACACTACCTCCACTGTCTCATTGGGAGCACCTACATGCTTCTTTTGATTACAAATACACTATGTTAAAGAAAAAGTGATAATGTAAATATTTTAACAACTGAAGTTCGTGAACATTTAGAAAACAGCTATATCCAAATCATTAAAAGCGTTTACAGATGGGTCGGTAATGGAATCCTCTGACAGTGGTTCTGGCTTTTTATAATACCAACTTTAGATGTCAGCAAATTAATATTATTTAGGAAAAGGGGTTTTCAGTCTGTACCTCCGAATAATATTCAACACTGAAGGCTTTGACTTTACATATATGGTACACCAATTCCTTTCTATAAAATTTTACTGTGTGTTGATCCAAATCTGTTTTTTGATAACTAGAGCGTTGGGGACTGCAAAGCTAGAAACGATCTGCTTTTTGCAATAAAACATCTACTGCATTGTTTTATAACTCTAGGCATAAGAATTGATTTTTGTTGCGTCCCGTCTCACTATGGTATACAGTGGAATGAAATAGCAGACAGTCTTGCAAAAGAAGGAGCGAACAGAAACGCTGAAAACTTATAAACAAGCCCTTAGATTTATCCTCTTGTGAATTAATCCAATTATGGACAAGTATATCATATACATGCAGAATTTTTTTTTTTTTTTTTTTTTTTAAAGCTACTTTACCAGGTGCCCAAGGCACATTGTTAGATTAGTTCATAAATTAAAGCTAAATACACTGCAGAGAAAACATTTCTGTGCATCATCTTTTGTTTGAATGCTCAGTGTTGACTTCGCTCTATCACGAGAAAGGTATTGAGATGAATAACTTAAGAAAGGTATTGAGATTAATAATAACTTTTATAATGTCAATACTGTCTTATGTCGTCCACATGTTGCTGAAATTGCCATGTTTTTTTTTCGCAGTCACAGGTTGCAAAATTTTTATAAAGATCAACAATTTTGTGTACCACTAGGGTATTTCACTTATGTAAATATGCATAAATCAGATGTGAGTTTGAAGGTACTGACATGGATGATAAGCTGAGTGTGGAGGGTTTTTTTTTTTTTTAATTTTGATGTGTCTCTATATATCATCTGACGATGAAAAGACATGAAAATAACCACTGAACTGAACTTAACTGAAGCATCTTTTGCATCGGTGAGAAGATCTACCCTATTGTTTGCTGATGTATATGTGCCCATTTCCAGCAAGTCGCCAGATTTCAATACCGAGCCTAAGGACCTCTGTATTGAGCGGAACAGCCGCTGCTTGTCAGTCCACTGGCCTGATTTTTGCTGTAACAATACGCTTAAAGAGCATGTAGTGGAAACAGATTCGTTATCGTATCCCAGTGTTCCAAATTCATGTCTGTCTTTTAAATCTGTAAACTCATATAAGACAACCTTTGATGTGTTCTTTACTTCTTTTTTTGTGAAAACTGAAGGCATCAAGGCTCTGGTTTAATACAGGTCTGCTTACTAAAAGTGTCAAATCTGAAGACGACGTAACTTAAGCATGAAAACAAAGCTTAAATGAACTTAAAGGGAAAACAGTGGATGCAGATATCTGCCAGGTTTTCACCACTAGTCGACTCGTTTCTGAGCCTTTCAACAAAACCACTTAATCACCGGCTGATTACATAAATACACTTAGCACTGCACGAAGTAAAATCGATCCTTTCCTATTCAGCATGTTCTATTTCTTACCACCAGAGTCTTTTTTTTTCTTTCTTTCTTTCTGTCTTCTTTTCTTTCTTTTCTTTTTTTTTTTTTTTTTTTTTTTTTTTTTTGTTTCTTTCTTTTTTTTTTTTTTCTTTTTTTTTTTTTTTTGGGGGGGGGACGTCCAACTGCTAGAATATACCCTATTATTCTATCAAAATCTAGAGACCTATTCCGATAAAAGTCTACGTACATTATCTTTTACATCGCTGGCGTAAAATAAACAGACTTAGTGTTCTTGATTTCATTTGTCGAAATTTCATTCATTCAGAAGGTGTTCAGAGCTTTTATGTTTAATGGTACTGACGATAAAAAAAATATGACATTTCCCATTTCTTCTTCATCTTTGAACTTTGCCTAAATCCTGACAAGCAACATCTCTTGTTTGACAACCGTCTGTTTTACAGTTTCACATATCTCCTTCAGATCTTATATCTGCTGCTACAATTGTTTAGTCGAGCGCACGCGCACGCGCGCGCGCACTCACAAACATTCCCTCTCTCTCTCTCTCTCTCTCTCTCTCAGAGTTCACAATAACACTACAAACAATAACGGCCCTGCTGATGCCACATTTCCACATGTTTACCGACTGATAGACACACAACTCTTTCACATCACTAACCTGTCAAAGTGAGTTACAGGAGTGTGATACGCTCATACCCCGACATCCAATGAAAACAGCAAATCAACTGACCAATCTCAGCACACCTATCCGTTTCTTTTATGGCCAGGGTAAAGGCGCAGTTTAGCTCTCCCTTCTAGCGAATATGCATCTAGACTGTTCATACTTGGCAGAGCCGTTCTTTTCTTACGATATCGACCTATGGGATCCACAGAAAAGATTAACAGATGCGCGGCAAGACAGGGCGCTAAACTGCACTTTTAACCTTAGCAGGTTAGTAGACATTGCTGTGACCCCTCCACATCTTCGCCATCACCGTTTTCTCTACCAGCTGAACACCGTTTAGAGCAACCAGGCCGTAAAATCAGACTTCCAGTGTCTGGAACTGCTAGGGATAGTCGAATCTGAACACGTGCAGCAAGGAACTGTCACATTCAGGTCACGGCAGAACACATAAAAAGTAGGTGCAAAGTAGTGCTGATTTTTGTTGCCATTTTCTTATATTTGAACTCACAAAACGAGGTACAAAGTAATGAGGGTTTTATAAACAATACAAACCATACACATTATGTGATATTAGACGAACCTAATCTATAAGAATAACATTAACAGCAACAGCAAAAAATGGATAACTAACTATAAAACATCGAAGAATAACCGGTCATAACAAGGACGTTACTAAAACACCAGTTCCCATTTTACAAAACAGAAAAAATAGGACTTTGATGCAATGAAACAGCAATTTTACACACATTAGTGATAAATCGGTTACAACTGTATCCATAGAACAATTAGGCAGAGGTGGTAGATGAGGTTTTAACTGCTTGCAGTGGAAAAGTATGTGGGAATTAGTTATCATTTCACCACAAAGGCACGTTATATTTTTGCAAAACTTTGTCTTAAAGCATTTAGTTTGATCTTATATATTAGCGAAATTATGATCCGAGAAAACGGCAAACTACATTGATAAAAAGAATGAAGTGTGTCAAAGTTTAATAGCTGGTTTATGCGTGTATCAAGAGAACATCCCGAATTCTGTTGTTTTTTTCCTAAAATGTTTCCAGCATGCATTTTCTAGAAGACTGTATCCCTCATGGACAGACAATGGGATACTGATAACCTCCGACCCGCTAGTATTTTTCGCTCCCCGTTTTGCTGCTCTGTCTACTCTCTCATTAAACTGAATCCCACAATGAGAAGGAACCCAACAGAAACTAATTCTTGTACCCCTAATAATCAAGAAATGTATTAGGTGATGAATATCTGTAATCAGATCTCTTGTCTTACTATAGGGTTTGTTTTACTTAGGGCGAATAAAACCGCCTTTGAATCGACACAAAAGAGGATTTGGAATATTGGATTTGAAAGTCAAGTAGAAAATACAAAGCCATTAGAATGGCAGTTAGTTCTGCTGTAAAAATAGATCTGTTTTTTCCAAGATAATAAGATTTTCAATTTTCAATGAAGGAATTGTAAATGCAGCACCTGCTTCTTTGGTATCCAAAAGAGACCCATCTGTATAAATTTTAAGATGAAAGGGATACGAATTTTCAATATACTCTTTTACTATTTGGCCTATCAGGTTTTCATTGTCACTTTTTTTCATCGACGTATGGCTTATATCAAATGATGCTCTTTTAAGTTCCCATGGCGGGCTGGGAGATGCGGGAAGTTTAGGTCGATTTATATCGTTGAAGTTAACTTTTGACTCACTGAACAGATCTGAAGTGAAAGTTCCAATAGTTGTGAGTGAAGAAATGGATTTTGCCCTTTTGGGAAGCTAATGTCAGATCTCAAACTGACTTCGTTCCAGTTTGAAAGCTTTGCAATCCAAACGTGTGTGTGTGTGTGTGTGTGTGTGTGTGTATCCAAAAAGAAAAAGACACAAGGACAACAAGCTGTCGTGGTTGTAAATGAAATTTTCGGCTTTATTTGCCTTCATCAGCACATGACATCCTCCCTGAGTGCCAGCAGGTAAGGTATATATATATATATATATATATATATATATATATATATATATATATATATATTCCCCATTACTTTCCACCTTATTTATGTGTACATGTGTGTTTTTGCCTTGATTGCAGTGACGCTACCATCTGTACCGTTTTCCTCACATTCACGTCAGTCTTGATGATTCTCTCCCCCTTTACTTTCTTCTGCGGTTTTTTTTTTTTTTTTTTTTTTTTTTTTTTTTAAACCTATTTGTGTGGCCTGTGTAATTGGTCACGCTGTCAACATTTGTCTGGTATTGTGTGAAGGCTAGGTGACCTTTGGCCCATACTGTCCAGTGAACAAACCTGTCGTAGAATCCAAACTGGGATTATTGGTCGGTCTGGTTTCACTGTTTTCGTCAATTCCTTAAACGTGCGGTATTGAATGGACTAGACCAAGAGTGGTGTTTTGAGATACATTCGCCAGCCTTGTCAGTTATTTGCCACTCTGTGTTTTAGGATTCATCACTTCAGGCTGTTGACAGGCCTGCTACCTTCAATTCCAGACAATGATTTATGTTACAGGTAGTTCAGTACTTGGACTGGTTCCTTTAAAAAAAAACGTTGGGAGGGGGCAGACGTGGGGGCTTTGGGTGGGGGAAGGGGAGGGGGGGGGGGGGTCGAAAGGGACAGACTGGTTAAACTGTAATGAAGTAGAAATCTTTCCACTGTGGGCCAATGTCCTTGTGCACCACGAAACTCTTGTAGGCATCTCCAAAACTGACCCACTGGAACTGTCTGTAAGGAAATGGTCCGACCTTTGAATCCCAGCCTCTTAAACCGCGTCAGTGTACGACTTAGGATCTGTGACTGACCAAGATTTCGTGCCTGGTGTGGGACTTCCGCGTCGTTCACACACCTGGTGACGAGGCCTGGGTTCTTCGGGCTAATGAACAGAGTGTGGGCGACAGCAAGCCGGAAAGCCTGACGAGGAAGTTTGAGCTTTTTTTTTTCCTGATTCTCGTTATGCGTAAAGGTGGCTAATGATTCGTAATTGC
>JADBJO010034301.1:0-13598 GCA_016801955.1 Conus betulinus
GGGAGGGGGGGACCAACACAATCAGACCTGTAACTTCCCCCACAGTATGTATCGCTTCATCACAGACCAACACAATTCCAGAAATAACTCACCGGTCTGTCTCCTGTCATTACAGGGACCAAAACAAATCAGAAACTAACTTCCACCGTATGTCTCGCTGTCATTCACAGGACACCAGAAATAACTCCCACAGTTACAATCAGGGAACAAACTAACTCTCTCACAGTATGTCTCGCTGTTCATTCCCAGGACCACCCAACACAAAGGAAAATAACTCCACAGGTCTGTCTGGCGCTCATACAGGACCATTCACAGGACCTAACACAGTATGTCTCCTGTCATTAACAGTGGACCAAACAAAGAGAACTAAACTCACAGTATGTCTCGCGGGCCATACAAGCGACCACACAATCAGAATAACTGTAGGCCTCGCTTGATCACAGGTCAGAACTGGGGCCAACAGGACAAGCTGCCATCCACAGGGGACCAACACAAATCAGAACTGTACTCCTCTGATAGTTTAAACTGGCTCACAGTATCAGACCCGGAACCATCTGATAGTGTCAACAGGTCCACAGTCATCAGACAGTGAACCGCTGATAGTAATTGGCTCACAGTCATCAGACAGTGAAACCTTGATAGTTAAACTGGCTCACAGTCCATCAGACAGTGAAAACCTCTGATAGTTAATTGGTTAAACAGTCATCAGTGAATCTTCTGATAAGCAACATCTCAGCAGTCATCCGACAAGTGAACCTCTGATAGTTAACTTGGGGACTCACAGTCATCCGACAGTGAACCTCTGATAGTTAAGTGGCTCACAGCCATCAAGTGAAACCTCTGATAGTTAAACTGGTTCACAGCCATCCTGTGAACCTCTAAATAGTTAATTGCTCACAGTCATCAGACAGTGAACCTTGTGATAGTAGCTGGGCTCACAGTCAATTAGGATGGGGTCTCCAGGCCTTGAAATTTCTTGTCATAAACAAACTCCGTGCGGAGTGTCACTGTGGCGTCATGCTGAAAAAACAAAGTATCAAGTTCTTTTCCAGTTTCTGCCGGCTGCATGTCCAAAGTGGCGGTCTCTGTCTCTGAATGCTTTCTCTGTCAACTCTGCAATGTTGTCTGTCCTTCGTTTTTGTTTTTTTGTTTTCCGTTTCTCCTCGTCGTTCCCACTAAGTCTCCTACTTCAACAGTTCCCTGGAGAAACTGATTTTTGCAAAGTCACTGGATCTTGTGACATGTCCATACGAAGTAGTTTTTTTTCGTAGATGATGTCGGTAGACTGAACTATGGTCCGATCTTTTTGCATTGTGGTTTTGCCGCACTTGCTCATCGGTGATGTACTCGCTGTACCTGGCCGACATCTCATTTCCATGGCTGGGATTCTTCTTTCCAGCTCCTCTGTGATTACAGAAGGCCTAGTCTTGTATTTCACGGTGATGTCATTCTATCGTTCAGATTTCAGTCTAATCAGTGCTGACATTGTCTTTGCTGACCCAGAGAAGATTTCTGGTTTTGATCGCTCATTGCGTTTGATGTATCCAAGGTAAATAAACTGTAGAACAGTTTCTAGCTCGGCTATCTATGGACAGCTCTATCAGCATTGATAATGGCAATGGTGACTGGCCACTTTCAACTCGGTTTCATCTCAGTGCGGATTTCCCCCTGGATCTTGTAGAGTCTTTATCCAGGTCTATGAAGAACTTGGCGAGTTCTGGCTCACTCCTCCCAGGCCATGAATGTCATCTGCAAATCGATGGGTTCGTTGTGGTTTTGCCGCCCAGTCCTGATTGTGTTGACGGATCTTCGGGTGGCGTCAGTCACGATGCCTTTCAGAAATAGGTTAAAACATGTGGAGAGACAGGGGCAGCCCTGTCGAACCCATAACGTAACTGTGGAACTACGGGTCTACCAGCACCCGTGTGGGCAACTTCACTAACACGCTTTGGGCATACCCAATGGACTGCGTGATACCCTTCGTCCAATGTCAGTGTTCTTCATGATGCACCATAGAGCCCTCTGCGGACTGGAATTCCTTCCTTAGGGCCCACGCAGATGTTGTACTACTAAATCGCCCTGATGTTGGAGATGCTTTTGGCAAAAGGGTACAACACGAGTCAAGATCTGCTTGATTGTGTTTGTATTCGCGAACTCCAGCCGCTCTTTGGCGCGAAACGATGTCCACGTGGGGATGTACACTATTTGTAGTGAATTACGGCACTATTTTGTGGTACGACTGATCAAAATGGATGGTGCGGGAACATTGGCGGTATTTTTATTTCGATTCTGAGAACAAAAAAATTGATATTAGAGTACATGACATGGCGGCCACTTCCCGTGCGTCAGCTGTTTACAGACCAGCGGACAGGATCACTGGTTACTTGCCTCACCAAAATGCTTCCAGGAATTCGTTGTTGAGGCCTGCAAAGCCTTCCGGTATTCCAAAGGATTTCACAGCCAGTGACAATCTTCGTGGACGGAAGTATGTTTGCCTGTACAGCCGTGCTATCCGCTGCTGCAAAAAGAAAAATGGAAATGGCCTATGATGTGGTCAGCTGATAAAGAATTGGGAAAATGCTCAAAAGACATGGTTTCAGGAAGGGCAGGAAGTGGGAACAATAATTTTCCTTCCACTTTCACTTTGAGTGTCATGGGGCGTGGGGGGGGGGGGGGGCGGACAAGTCCCCATATCCACTCCAACTACAAGTTGTAAGGCCTCACAGTCCATGTACACTCCACCTACAGTTGTAAGCCACATCCATGTACAACCTCCACTACAGGCTGTAAGCCCACAGTCCCAGAATACACCTCCACTACAGTTGTAAAAGACCAGTCCATATAACTCCATCGCTTGAAGCCACAGTCCATATTACACTCCTACAGTTGTTAAAGCCACCAGTCCCATATCTAACACTCCAATCCAGTTGTAAGCCACAGTCCATATTACACGTCCCTACAGCTGTAAGGCCACAGTTCCATATACACTCCACTCAGTTGTGAAGCCACAGTCATTACACTGTCCCATACAGGCTGGTAAGCCACGTCCTGTACACTTCCACTACAGTGTAAGGCCACAGTCCATATACACTCCCAATACAGCTGTAAGGCACCAGGCCCCATATAATCCACTACAGTTGTCAGCCACGTCCATATACACTCCCACTCCAGCTGTAAGCACAGTCATATACACTTCACTTACAGCGTAAGGCCACGATATACACCACTACAAGCTGTAAGCCAAGTCCTATACACACCACTACAGCTGGTAAGCACAAAAAAAGAGCGCAAAGGGTGTACAAGCTTAGGGTCAAGAATAAACTAAAATGGCACCCTCGAGAAGGGCAAGGACCGCAAGGTATCCGTGGGCTCGAACAGGAGGAAATGAAACACGAATGGACAATCTTCGTTTTTCTTTTCTTTTTCATCAGAGCATGCGGGAGAAAACCGCGAGTAGCTTTATTCGTATTCTCGGGTTTTTCTACATGTCCTGGTAAAGGGAAAAAACAGTTTAAAAAGTGGGGGACCCATACATAGTAAAAAAGTGTGCTGGATCTCAACCATTTCAGGCAACAACACAAAATGGCATAATAAGGACCGGTACGGATCTTACACGGGGGGGGGGGGGAGAGAGGAGGAGAGAGAGAGAGAGAGAGAGAGAGAGAGAGGAGAGAGAGAGACAGAAGATCGAGGACAGACAGCAGACAGATAGGGGCACACAGACACAAGGGAAAAAACAGACGGGGGCCACACAGAGAACACAATACACAACACGCGCGCGCCGCGCGCGCGCGCGGCGCAACACACACACACCAACCACACACACCACACAACCACACCACAAACACCCCACACACACACACACCAAACGCACGCACGCAACGCCGCACGCCAAGCACACACACACAACACAACACCACCACACCAGAATGGGAGGCGGTATGAGGGAACCTGGAATTTTGTTATTCTAATTTTGAGTTTCCGCCTGTTGGCGTAGCCTAAATGCACTAGATCACGCTTCAGGCCCGAGGGGAAATTAAACCACCCACAGTACACTGAAATCGGCGTGTCCGTGACACTTCCTCGGTTCTTGTTTTGGAGGGGGGACGTCGGTGGTTTCTTTTATGACGACTGATTTTATGAAATCCACGGAATGTTTGGTTTGTAGGGTTGTGTTGTTTCCCCCGTCCGCGCCGCTTTCTTGTCGAGTCTATTTTCTGCTGGAACTCATGCTGTCTTTGACTAAGAGGATGTGTAAAGTCGGGGACTGTAATGGGAATTACACGATGTATTAGATTTTGAGTTAATAGAACACCCAAAATCATGGAACCAACTTCAGCTGGTAAACAAACGGAAACGAATTGATTTGTCGGTCATTTATCAGACAGGACAAAAAACAATCTGACTATCTCTCTAATCAAACACCACACACACACACCCAACACACCCACACACACCACACACAACACACACACACACACCCACACACACACCACACACACACCCACACAACCACCACACAGGTAGCGGGCTGGTGCAGTGGGAGAAGCTGCGTGGTGATGGAACTGGAGGAGGGGCCACGTGGGCTGTGTCTGGGTGCTGGAGGGAGGGTGCCGTGGGCTGGTTCTGGGTGCTGGGAGGAGAGGGGCCCAGTGGGCTGTGTCTGGGTGCGGAGGGAGGGTTCAGTGGGCTGTGTTCGGGTGCTGGAGGGGGAGGGGCAGTGGGCTGTGTCTGGGTGATGGAGGGAGATGGGCCAGTGGGCTGTGTCTGGGTGCTGGAGGGGAGGGGCCAGTGGGCTGGGTCTGGGTGCTGGAGGGGGGGCCAGTGGGCTCAACAGGTCTGGCCTGCTGGAGGGAGGCTCCATGGGCTGTGTCTGGGTGCTGGATGGAGGGGGATCAGGGCTGTGTCTGTGGGATTTGGTGTGGAGGGAGGGGCCCAGTGGGCTGTGGTCTGGGTGCTGGATGGAGGGGCCAGTGGGCTGTGGCTGGGTGGTGGAGGAGGGCAGTGGGCTGTGTCTGGGGTGCTGGAGGGAGGGGTCCAGTAGGGGGCTGTGTCATGGGTGCTGGAGGGAGAGAGGGCACAGTGGGCTTGGTCTGGGTGCTGGAGGGGAGGGGCATCAGTGGGCTGTGTCTGGGTGCTGGAGAGGGGCCAGTAGATGTCTGGGTGTGCTCATGGTGCCGTGTGTCTCACCCCAGCATCAGCACCCCTCAACCAGCCTGCCTACCGTACCTACAGTCTCCTGGTGCCTGTGTCTCCTGACTAGCTTGGCATCAGCCACCCCTCAACAGCCTGCCTACCCGTACCCACAGTCTCCATGGTGCCTGTGTCTCCTGCCTAGCTTGGCATCAACACCCTCAAAAAGTCCTCCCGACCCGTACCCACAGTCTCCATGGTGCCTGTGTATCCTACAACTAGCTTGGCATCACAAACCCTGAATACCCACACATGTGGCTGTGTCTTCCTGCCATCAGCAAACCCCGTACCCACAGTCTCATCCCTGGGACTTATGCCCCTTCTCGCCGCAAACAACCCACACCACCCACATTTTTCAGGTGCCTTATTCCATGTAGGTATTCATCTTTTCCTACCTCCCCACAGTCCAATGTATGACTATGTGTGCACCCTCAAAATGTAGGTATTGTATGTGTGTACCCATGTATGGTTTGTCTGTCTTGGTCAGTCTGTCTGTCTCTCTTTGCTTAGAGAGACGTTTTTAATTTATCATTTTATTTACCATGGAAAATTAATTTAACTGTCAATGTAAGTATGGATGTGTAGGGCGATGTGTGGTGTGGTGTGAGTCGTGTGTGTGTGAGTGTTTGTGTGTCTGTGTGTGCTGTGTGTAACTGGGGTGTGTGTGGGGTGTGTGTGGTGTGTGTGTGTGTGTGGTGTGTGTGTGTGTGTGTGGTGTGTGTGTGTGTGTGTGGTGTGTGTGTGTGTGTTTATGAATTCATTTATTATTTATTTTCCGAGACTCTCTCGTACGTTCGACAGAGGAGTAGGGGGCATATCGTTTGCCAGGGTACATCATTACTTATATTTAGTTGGCATTATTTTTTTTATTTATTTCATTTTATTTACATTTCATTTCATTTATTAATCTATCGGTGTGGATTCATTCATGCCATTTCTCTGTTTATTTATTTTTCTATTTATTTTGTTTTTCATCGTTGTTATTCATTTATTTTTCTAAAGAGAGTTTTACTTCAGTTTACCTTGAGAAGTTTTGATTTCTTTTTTATTTTCCAGCTTAAATTTTTTCTGTCTTAAAGTCTGTTTTCCTATTGTCCTTTTCCTGTCTGTTTCATTTCATTTTTACACTTCATTTAGGGCAATAAGTTTTTATTATTTGTATATTTTATTTTTCATCACTTCATAGTAGTATGAGTAGTTAAAAGTAAGCAACAGCAAGCATAGTCCGCAGTTTTTAGTAGGTTGGACATTATCATAGTGAACAGTCCCCTTATCTTTTCTGTTTTTGCCATTGTTTCCATACCCTGACTTTAGTCAAAAGCAGGAGATGAAATAACTCGTACCTTACCTGCCTGCTGGACTAGTGCAAAAAAATGAACTAAAATAAATAAACAAAATAAAATTCGACAGTCATTCGTATTGGAAGCATTCTCTTCGATGCATGCTTTCTTTTTCTTTCTTTTTTTCTGTCCTACCTGCAGAAGATCAAAAGGTCGAACGAGTAGTGTGTCATGTTGTGCCACTTGCGCTTCCCTGCCTGTATTCTCTGTATAAACTGGCAATCGTTGTTAAAAACAGGACTCAGTTCCGAATGTCATCAGGTTCAATCGATTTGCTGAATGGTTAAAATGGTCATAGCTAGCGACTGGCGGAAACGAGTCCTAGAATAGACAATGACCATTCGTTTCGAATTCGATTGTCAGGTGCGGTTTGAGACCATTTTATGTTGGCTTTTATATTCAGATCAGTAAAGGAATAATTTTCTTCACCTGGTTCAATTCTTATTAGCTTATGCACGTGGAAACGGGGGACGGCCGATCCAATCTTCATGCAAAAAAGAGAGCAAGGAAACCCGAACAAGAACGCGAACTTAAATAAATATATGAATAAAATGTAGAAGGATGAATGATGGATGAAGGCGGGGGGGGGGGGAAGACTTCACGTAGAAAAAAAAATGGAGAAAAAAGAGACAAAAAAACACCCCCACTGTTGAGGGATGACAGACAAAAAGAAAGAAAGAAAAAAAAGAAAAGAAGGGAAAGAAGACAGAGAGCAAACCAAACAACAAATCTGCACAGTAGCAGTAGCCCACAACACCATAGCATAACTCAACGAAGAATAAATCACTAAAAAAAAAAAGGAAGAAAAAACAAACAAACCGTAAACAGGGCATGTAGTACGTCTTTTTATACTGATGAATACACCAAACCACCTATGGATAACGTCAAAGTTACTTTTTTCTTTCGTCATTATCGGTGAAAAAAATAGAGCTCTTCATATTCCCGTGGGATTCTCGTGAAAGAATGATAAACATTGAAATAAGGGAACCATAGCCAACAGCTGGAAAAAAAAAGACATTTCAATCCAATATGAAATTTTAAAAAAAGCAAGTGAGAAAACACTTCCATCTGTTTCAAAATTTGGGGTGGGGTAAATAAAATGATAATATGTTCTAAAAATGGTAATGGGCCCCCTGTACACAAGTACAAAAATCAAGTGAAATGGCCTATGCTTTTCCATCATCATCAGCGGATCTCTCGATTTCAGGGTGTGTGCATTTTGCTGAAATGCTAAGAAATCAGAGCAGAGAGAGAAAGAGAAAGAGAACCGGAAGTGGTCATGTTGAGGAAAATAGCTCATACAAGTGTGTGTGTGTGTGTGGTGTGTGTGTTTGTGTGTGTGTGTGTTGTGGTGTGTGTGTGTGTGTGTGTGTGTGTGTGTGTGTGTGGTGTGTGTACTAGTTTGCGCCAGACTTTAGGATTAGACACAACAGCCATTCTGTAGGGAAATGTTATGGAGTGCCAACAGGAGTTTACCACGCACGAATGCACGCAAAACGACGAATCCAAGCATGCACACTTCGCTTTAGGGGCGAAAGAAATGGTGCAACACATCCATTTTTTCGATCAACTTGGGAAATGACCTACACTAACTAAACCTGATATTATGCACTTTGTATATATGAAAACAGGTTCTTGACAATGCATTCAATACAACTGTTGTAAAAAATGACAGGTACAGGTGTGCATAAACAAATCAACACAAAGAGAAACATCCTTTTTTCATGACTCATTGTGGACGGAGACAACATAGCCACGAATCATGTGTTTACCAGTTTTCGTGTCATAGACTGTATCTAAGGGGTACAACTATCTGCACTTGGAAACGCTGTCATATACACCAGCTTACTTGAGATAAAATGTCAGCGTGATTTCAAAACCGTGCACACTCAACTTTCTCTCACGATTCCAGAAAATTCACTTTTTTTGGGAGAAGGCAGCCTGATACGCATTCTAAATCTCCTGTGGAGCTTCATTTCCGCTGAACGTGGTAATAAGAAGGTGTGATGACTGCATAATAGATGACATGGTGTGCAATATTACCTTGTTCCCAGCAAGAGACAAAACAAAACAACAACAAAACAAAGTTTGGAATGCAGTGTCTCGAACTCCGTTATTCTAGACTTCCGGTGAGATAGTGTACATTCCAATGATGGACTCATCATAGCAAACGATTTCCCCGGTCCACCCCTTACTACACTCCGTCGCTTCATTCTGCACCATCATAGCCAGACTTGTTTCACCGGTCCACACACGACCGTCGCTTCATTCATGCACAATCAATAGCAGAAAACTATTTCACCGTCCACCCACTCTACTACAACACCGTCACTTCATTTTCATGCACAATCTAGCAAACTGTTTCACCCGGCCACCTTACTACAACACCTTCGCTTCATTCATGCACAATCATAGCGGAACTATTCAACCGTCCCCCCTACTACAACACCGTCGCTTCAATTCATGCACACATCATAGCAGAACTATTTCATTCACCGTCCACCCTACTACAACACCGTCGCTTCATTCATGCACAATCATAGCGGGAACTATTTCCCCAGTCCACCTTACTCACAACCCCTTCGCTTCATTCCTTACTTCATACCACCCATCTTTTACCCCCTCCCTTCCCCACCATTACATGGCACTAAGAGCTCGAGTCCATCCCGCATCCCCCTGCCCGTCTCTTCCCCTCCTCTCACCCCCCCTTTCTTCTTCTTTTGTTATCATGCCAGTTTGTGGCGTCTGTTTGTCTTGATATTCTCTGCAGCTCTCTCCTATGTCTTCCTTTTCCTATGGATTTCGGCACAGTCAGTCTTTTCTCGCCCTGATACCCTCTATTTCCTCTATTCCTCCTCCCTTCCCTCTCCTCTCTTTTGTTAGTAGAAAAAAAATTCTTTGTATATAGATTTCGGGTTCAATCATATATTCTGCATTTGTATTTCTGGTTCATTTACTTGTTTACCATTTCATTTTGCCTACTTTTACGTTTCTTTTTTTTCCGTTCTTGGTAATTTTGTATATTGAACGTAGGTCTTTTTTGTGCTTTTGGTGTCATCATACGTGGCTATATGCTCTTTTATTTGAAAACATGCATTTTAATTTACACATAGTGCAAAATTCTATTGCGTTTACTCAAAACTTTATTGCCTAGATGTGTCCCGTCTCTGCTTTGAATTTTTGTTTTATTTCACTTGATTCACATATTTTGATAAATTGTTTTCCCCCAGTCTAGTCTTTTTTCTGTGGTATCCTCATCCTGCTTCTTCTCCCCACCGTCCCCTCATTTCTGCCATCTCTCTCTATCCCCTCACATTAAATGCTTTACAGGTTAGTATCCCAGCTACATTTCCCGTTCATTTCTTTGCCCTTAATCCATGAAACAAAATATCAGGTCACTTTTCTTAGTACTCGAACTTATTTAGTTTTGACTTTTCTTTCTCCAGGTACGTTTGGACGCCCACCCCTTCAAAAGTTGCGGGTTCGAATCGCGGCAGCGCCAGGGAAAAAAATGGCGGTAGAAGGCATCTGGGAGTCATGACCTGGACACGGCCCAGTTCCCTCAGAAGAGTAAGCAGTTCAGGACTGAAATACTTGTCTGAGGCGGGAGGGGGGGGGGGGGGAGTTCTTTCCTACTACATGCTTTTGGCTGTTGAGATCTTGTGGTCGAAAGCGTGTTGCACATTGGCTTCATTACGTCCGGTCTTGGAATGAGTTCCAGTCACATTTGAATTTCTTGTGTCATCTCCTGCATGCGGTCAGTGGCCTGCTGACCCGCTCTACAGCCGAACCAGGTCAGGAAGACGGTAGACACCCACGGCAGGAGATGACTCCAGTGCGACCAGCTTGGAAGCAGTGTTGCGTGGGCGCCTCGCCACAGTCAGAGGATTTTGCATTTAACACTATAGTAGTCCATGCTGCGTTGTGAGGCCTACCATACATTTGAGCCGCACTTAATGCTAAACTGAAATTGATCATAGGAATCTACACCTCCCTTCCCCCCCCCCCCCCCCCCCCCCGATCACATTGTTTCCCTTACTTTTGGGGAGCTACAACCGATGGAACCCACAATCTTCAAATACATGACCTTCCCCTTATTGACACAGGCCTTTTTGCACTCACCCGTGACCCTGTCTCTGCGCCAGCCCCAAGAGCACAAAAATAATTCCATTCCATCTGTCTGCATGTAACCATCTGGCTGGTACTTTGGCTGGCACTAGCCTTATGAAAAAATGAGGAGAATCAACTTTCAGACGCATAGAAATTCTCAAGCAATCCAGTTGTGCCAGTCTATATATACTCTATTCCTTAAAAGGCCTCCGCGTAGTAATGTTTTGTGTGCAACTGCCGGGCCGCTTTACTGCAGGGTGATGGAGAATGGCACGACAAGCCCCTGACCATGATGGATAACTGCACACCACAAGCCCCTGAAAACGGAGAACTGCATGACAATCCCCTGAGACATGACGATTTGCACGGGAAGGACATCACCCTCTGAGCCGAGGGAAGGAGGATGTATCGTGCTAGACACATACTGCCCCTTCCACAGGATGCACTGTGGAGGACACATGTAACGCTCTCCTCCACAGGATCTACTGTGGGGCACACATACTGCCCCCTTCCACAGGATCTACTGTGGGGGGACACATACTGCCCCCTTCAATAGAATCTACTGTGGGGGACACATGCTGCCTCCTTCCACAGGATGTACTGTGGAGGACACATAACGCTCTCCTCCACAGGATCTACTGTGGGGCACACCATACTGCCCCCTTCCACAGGATCTACTGTGGGGCACACATACTGCCCCCTTCCACAGGATCTACTATGCTGGACACATACTGGCCCCACTGCCCCCTTCCACAGGATCTACTGTGGGGCACACATACTGTCCCCTTCCACTGGATCTACTGTGGGGTACACATACTGCCCCCTTCCACAGGATCTACTGTGGGGTACACATACTGCCCCTTCCACAGGATCTACTGTGGGTACACATACTGCCGCCCTTCCACGGATCTACTGTGGGGTACACATCTGCCCCCCTTCCACAGGATCTACTGTGGGGTACCCATACTGCCCCCTTCCACAGGATCTACTGTGGGAGACACATACTGTCCCCTTCCACAGAATCTACTGTGCTGGACACATAATGTCCTCTCCCCACAAGATCTACTGTGATGGACAAATACTTCGTCCCCTTCCACAGATCTACTGTGTGGGGACACATATTGCCCCCTTCCACAGGATCTACTCTGAGGGGACACATACTGGCCGCCTTCCACAGGATCTACTGTGGAGGGACACATACTGGCCCCCTTCTACAGAATCTTACTGTGCTGGATACATAATCTCCTCTTCAACAGGATCTACTGAGACTGAGGGACAAATACGGCCCCTTCCACAGGATCTACTGTGGGGGACACACATACTGCCCCCTTCCACAGGATCTACTGGGTATGACACATACTGGCCCTCTTCCACAGGATCTACTGGGTATGGCACATACTGCCCCCTTCCACCGGATCTACTGGGTATGACACATTACTGTCCCCCTTCCACAGAATCTACTGTGGGGGACACATGCTGCCCCCTTCCACAGGATCTACTGTGTATGACACATACTGTCCCCTTCCACAGGATCTACTGTTAGGGACACCATACTGCCCCCTTCCACAGGATCTACTGTGGGAGATATACTGCCCCCTTCCACAAGATCTACTGTGGGGGACGCATACTGCCCCTTCCACAGGATCTACTGGGTATGACACATACTGCCCCCTTCCACAGGATCTACAGTGGGGGACACATACTGCCTCCCTTCCACAGGTATCTACTGGGTATGACACATACTGCCCCCTTCCACAGATCTAATGTGAGGGACACATACTGCCCCCTTGCACAGGATCTACTGGGTATGACACATGCTGCCCCCTTCCACAGGATCTACTGTGGGGACCAACATACTCTGCCCCCTTCCACAGGATCTACAGGGTATGACACATACTGCCCCTTTCCACAGTATCTACTGGGTATGACACATACTGCCCCCCCTTCCAATGCGGGAGACATTGAGGCATTGAGGTCTTTCCGTTCTTTGGAAGCTCTGACAATCGACAGCCCGTTAACTGCCTGGGTAGAGGAAGAAAAGAAAAGGGGGGGGTGGGGGGGGTGGGGGGGGGGAATGTGAGGGGCGGGAGGGGATGAGGGTGGGGATGGGGGACGGTGAATGTTTCTTGGATCAGCAAGGAAAAAGGGAGAGAAACTCGAGCCTGTGGTGAGATAATGGCGAGTGTGTTGCCTGATGATCTTCAGTGGTGAGATAATGACAGTGTGTTGCCTGATCATCTAGTCAAGCCTTCAGTGGTGAGATAATGACAGTGTGTTGCCTGATGATCTTCAGTGGTGAGATAATACAGTGTGTTTGCCTGATCATCTTCCAGTGGTGAGATAATGACAGTGTGTTGCCTGATGATCTTCAGTGGTGAGATAATGAGCCGTGTGTTGCCTGATCATCTTCAGTGGTGAGATATGACAGTGTGTTGCCCTGATGATCTTCAGTGGTGAGATAATGACAGTGTGTTGCCTGATGATCTTCAGTGGTGAGATAATGACAGTGGTGTTGCCTGATCATCTCAGTGGGTGAGATAATGACAGTGTGTTTTGCCTGATCATCTTCAGTGGTGAGAATAATGACGTGTGTTGCCTGATGATCTTCAGTGGTGAGATAATGACAGTGTGTTGCCTGATAGATCTTCATGGTGGATATAATGACAGTGTGCTGTCTGATGAACTTCAGTGCTGTGGTTTCCTCATGTTTTGACTCATGCATCAGCCTCGGCGCACCACCATCCCCACCCCACCCCCCTTTTTTTTTCCCCCACGTCATACTCACCCCCTCACTTTCCTTGCATACCGGTGACTAGCAAAAACGCTGTGTCGGCAAGAACCTGTTCCAGAATATAAACCGCGTTCAGTTTCAGCGACCACTGACTTGGTGGTCTGACGGACCAGTCCGGTGAACACTAACATTTCGGTTGCGTTTGTGTTTACTTTGAAGTGGCA
>JADBJO010034302.1:0-2500 GCA_016801955.1 Conus betulinus
GATAGGAGCGTCCCTCTCCTGAAGGCCAGAGCTTAATCGAGATCGCTTGTGGATAGTGGGAAGTTAAAGGACCTTTTAGTGCTGGCTCCAGACAGATAAGTCAAGAAGCAGACAAGCACACAGAGAAAAAGAAAGGGAGAGAAAAAAAAAAGATTTGAGGTGACTGGAAGGTACTAGTACCATACAAAGTTGTGTGTGAAAGGAACGAATGGAAATAAGGAAAAGAAAGTATCGATGGTTTTTGATTTGTTGTCATTGTATTTCAGATAATATTCATTTACCCAAAATCAAATGGAGGAATGAGTTTGCAAGAAAGCCCATTGTTCAAACGAAGGGTTCGCTCAGGGTGAATAGAGTTGAAATATGAGCTGTGTTTGTGCCTGGATGTGAACAATGTAGTATCCATCTGGGGCTTCATCAGCCTGATGCTATCAACTGGCATCGATACAGGTTTTTACTGATAAAAAAAAAAACAATAACAAGCAAACAAACCGAAAAAGACATTTGATACTGCATTAACAAGATGACTAAATCTCTCCCTCCTTCTGTCTGTCTGTCTGTCTGTCTGTCTGTCTGTCTCGTTATTGAATAAATGTGAAAGCTGCTGTCTGACATGAGAGAGAGAGAGAGAGAGAGAGAGAGAGAGAGAGAGAGGAGAGAGAGAGAGAATTGACATTTGGCATTTTGACAGTTTTAATGACAATAGCCTAATTGGCGTGTATGCCAAGGGGTCAATTTACAGTGCTCTCGGAAATGACACACAAAACACACAACAGACATGTGCAAAAGAAAGCGAGGGACCAAAAAGGAAAATTGAACTATAGCATAAGGCATAACAGTCGAAACAGGTCAATACTAAATAAAAAAAAAGTAGAGATAGAGAGGAGAGAGAGAGAGAGAGAGAGAGAGAGAGAGAGAGAGAGAGAGAGGTTGACTTGACTATGATACGCGTATTGTGTTTGGATCTTGGTGACAGACAGCTCAATCCACCTGCTGCTGAATTTGTCACGTGGTACACTGTGCCTTTACCTTTCCTGGTCCACATCTATCAGAAGTGTAGGGGCAAGGGGCCTCATCCTCGTGGTCCGCACACTGAGAGATCAGATCACAGGGAAAGTGCTCAAACAGGTCAGGCCACACTGAGACTGAACAGTTCCAGGCCCCTTCCAATCCTGGCACTCGCTGGGGTTTCGTCTCTTCTGCATGGAGAGAGAACCGCAGTCTAAATTCATGGCAACTCCACACATCATTTCCAGCAGAAAAGTACACAGACAGGTGAGACTCTCGTCGGCTCGCTCCATCACCGAAGTCCCCAGGAAAGAGGAGTACAGGATATCTGTGCGTGCTGTACTCTTTCACGGACCTCCTATTGGAGGAGTCACACCGGCCGACAAGATGGCGATCTCCCTGTGGGTGTCCCATTTTAAAGTGCTCAGGAAGATGACGTGATCGGGTGGTCTGGTGAGAGTGACGCAACTTGGCATCAGGTTTGGACATGGCACCGGGGTTCCTGCAGGTGTTTCTATATACCCTGCACAACAACAGTTATTCACTTGTTGGCTCAAAAACTGGCCATGCAATGTCACTCAGTTCTTCATTTCAATATTTTGAAATTTCGTCTCTACAGTATACACAATCAAAAGGGAAAGATGTTCAAGTTCTTTTTTTTATATCAGCATCGTATGTTTCCCTGGAAAAAAATATCTATCTATCTATCTATCTATCTATCTATCTATCTATCTATCTATCTATCTATCTATCTATCTTTCTATCTATCTATCTATCTATCTATCTATCTATCTATCTATTTATCTATCTATCTATCTATCTGCTTGCCTGACTACCAATCTATAAGCCTATCTGCTTTTCTACTTATCTGACCATCTATCTATCTGTCACAAACAAACTATCCATCCATCCATCCATTCATTTTATTTCCATCCATCCATCCATCCATCCATCCATCCATCCATCCACCCATCAATCACTCTCTGTATGTATGTATGTATGTATGTATGTAGGTATGTATGTATGTATCTGTCTATCTATTGTTGTAAGACTTTAAACGATATGGTAATTTTAAAGAACCTGCTTGAGATTGTTTAAGAGTGGCGTACAATAGGTCACCCCTTATCACTATGAACTGTTGCCAGATTAATTGACATATGGAGAAGGCACATGGGGGGGGGAGGGGGGGGGGCAGGAATCTTAAACTGCAGATACAGTCATCTGTTCAGTCTCTGCAGTAATATTCAAGCCCATACGGCCAAGGTATGGTAAGGTAGTAGTAGTAGTCCGTCGCTTGCCGACGAAGACGATGGTCTGTGTACTCAGCGATGACGATGACAGCACATATGACTCTGCAGCCCGAAGCTGGACGCACACAGGCGCCCACAGGAGTCACATCGATGATCTGAGTTTGGGACTGAGAAGGACCAGGCCCTGTGTCGTCTCTGTCCCTGGCAGCGGCGAGACGCAGTCTTGTGTCCTCTTCGATGAC
>JADBJO010034302.1:12500-13596 GCA_016801955.1 Conus betulinus
TGACCCTACACCCAAGAACAGAAGGAACCTCTCAAGCTTGCTACGCAGTATTCCAAAGGATGACAAGCTTTCACTTCTTATGGCCTTCAACGCTCGTGTGGGCAGGGACTCCCAGTCTTGGCCGAATATCATCGGACGGCATGGGAGTGGGACAGGAAAACTCAAATGGCCAGCTGCTTCTTACACTCTGCGCTGAGTTTGGTTTGACCATCAGCAACACATTGTTCCAGCTGTCGGGACACCCGCAAGGCCACCTGGATGCACCCTCGCTCCAGACACCGGCACTTGATCGACTATGTGATCACTAGGCGGCGTGACATCCAGGATGTCCACATCACAAGAGCAATGAGGGGGGCGGACTGCTGGACTAACCACCTGCTGCTGAGGTGCAAGCTCTCTCTTTCTCCATCGCTAGCACCCACAGACACCAGAAAGCCACATCAAGAAGAAGCTGGATGTCCAGAAACTGAATGATCCAGTGACAAAGGAAACCTTTGGGACCGACCTTGCGAACCAGCTCAATAGTTTACCAGATGAAGCTGACTTAGAAAAAGCCTAGGTAAACTTCAGAAAACGCAGTCTACGACTCTGCCAGGCTGTCTCTCGGGCACCCAAAGAGGAAACACCAGGACTGATTTGACAGCAAACACACGGAGATCGGCAGATTGTTACAACAGAAGTACGAAGCCCACACAACCTGGCTCAACGACAAGGGATCAGCAGCCAAGCATGATCGTTTCAAGCATCTCGGAGGAAAGGTCCAGGCTGAGCCGAGACAGATGGAGGACAGATGGTGGAAGAGAGAAGGTTGCAGAGTTACAACAGTACGTTGATGAGCACAACTCCAAGATGTTCTTTGCAGGCCTGAAGTCTGTGCATGTCCCCTCCACCAACGCCATGGCGCCTGTAAGGACAGTTGATCGCACTCTGCGTACTGAAAACTGTGGTCTTGTACAGCTGTGGTGCGACTACTTCAGCCATCTTTTGAGTAGACCATCTCAGATCGATCAGCAAGCGATCTGGGACATGCCCCAACGTCCAGTTTGACATCATTTGATGACCCACCCGACTAAGGAGGAAACCCAGAAGGCGATCA
>JADBJO010034303.1:0-13594 GCA_016801955.1 Conus betulinus
ACGCACGCATACACACAGACAAACAGACAGACAGACGACAGACGAACAGAGACATGAGACAGACAGACACAGAGATTATTTGTGTGGTGAGATGTTAAAGAAACAAGGAGAAAAAACGTTACTGGTTTTCTTCCAATAAAGAACATGGCTGTAATGAAAAAAAAGAATCTCTGCAGGTAGGAACTCTTCCTACCAAGATAGTTTCTGCAGGTAGGAACTCTTCCTACCAAGATAGTTTCTGCAGGTGTGAACTCTTCCTACCAAGATAGTTTCTGCAGGTAGGAACTCTTCCTACCAAGATAGTTTCTGCAGGTGGAACTCTTCCTACAAGATAGTTTCTGCAGGTGTGAACTCTTCCTACCAAGATAGTTTCTGCAGGTAGGAACTCTTACTATCTCTACCGCTTTCTCGGTCCATCACTCGCCCTCTCCTCCCTCTCTCCTTCCCTCCCTCTATCTGTCCCTCCCCTCCTCGACCTCTCTTTCTTTCTCAAAAAAAAAAAGAAGAAAAAAAAAACCTAGCAAAAACAAAAGCCTCTAAATATGTACGCACTCAAGCCAATGTCAACGCAGCTTTTGCTCATGTTTACTCGCACTCCCGCTCAGCAACAACACACACTTACACGTATGCATGCTCGTGTGCACGTTCTCCACCCCCACCCCCCCCCCCCCCCCCCGCCGCCCCCTGCCCTCCATATGTGCCCAGCCACAAAAGAGCAGTAAAAAAAGACACTCACATCCACCCGTCCGATGACTTAACCTTGAAATGACAGGACCAGAGCACCAGTAAAGAAAAAGAAACCGACGTTTCGTTTAAAGAGATTTTTCTGGTATTTCTCCCTACCCTCCATCCACATTCCTCCCCCCTTCCCCCCTTTTTTACTTGACTCCTCTCTCTCATCTCTCTCTCTCTCTCTCTCTCTCTCTCTCTCTCTCTCTCTCCCTCCCTCCTCCCTCTGTCTGTCTGTCTCTGTCTGTCTGTTGTGTTTTCTCTCACACAGACTCTGTGTGTGTGTGTGTGTGTGTGTGTGTGTGTGTGGTGTGTGTGTGCGCGCGCCGCGCGCGCGCGTGTGTGTTTGTATATGTGTGTGAGAGAGAGAGACAGCAAGAGAGAGAGAGAGAGAGAGAGAGAGAGAGAGAGAGATGGCAATCTTTTTCACACCATGGCACGCACCCAACCACGGTTATCTATTCTGGACAGAAGGCCATGCGTTTTCATTTTTTTCCTCTTTGTTCTTATCTTTTGTCATGAGAGTTCGTTTTCAAGCAGTCAGCCAACGACAGAGGAAAGATTTCATACACCGAATGATGATGAAATTAGCTTGAAGATTGCAACTGACGGGTGTTTGTGGTACCTGAGTGAGCTGTGTGCTTGTGTGCATGTTGGTTTTGGGCTGAAAGGGAAAGGGGGAGGAGGAGGTGTGTGTGTGTGTGTGTGTGTGTGTGTGTGTGGTGTGTGGTGTGTGTTTGGAGGGGGGGGGGGGGGCGGTAGATTATGTGAGCAGGCACCATGAATAAGGGTTTTTTTTTTTATATGTATGATGTTTATACAGTCTTATTTCTATATTATGGGCCATAGTTCACGTTTGCCTGTGCTTCACAACAGAAAACCAAGTTGTCCTGTACTGTCATTGCTTTTGCTTCTGGGAAAGGCAAGAAAGCTCACAGGATCCCTGCACACACGCAGACCATGGAAGCAAGGGAACACACGCCTGGTTTCAGAGAGAAGCTAACGTTTACAGTTCCTGTCACGTTGAAAAAATTACAGTGTTCTTTTTTTTTTTTCGCCAGTTTATCACTCGTGGAAAATTGTGCATGCTATGATTGGTTAGTGTGTGTGTGTGTGTGTGTGTGTGTGTGTGTGTGGTGTGTGTTGTGAGTGAGTGAGTGAGTGAGTGTGTGTGTGTGAGTGTGTGTGTGTGTGTGTGTGTGTGTGTGTGTGTGTGTGCGTGTGTTGTCGTCCTTTCTTTCTTTTTTCTTGTTGGCAGTTCGGAATATGGAAAGATGGGAGTTACTGCAGAGCATGCATTAATCCTTAACCCTTTATAGTCCTACCTGACAGAGTGCTGTCCTTTTTTTTCTTATTATTTTTTCTCCTTAAAATATTTGTGATGAAGGTATATGTAGCAATGTGATTTGGCATTACTTTGTTTTCGTGGGAGTCATGTGGTCTTGTTGCTGTTAGCTTTTCCACTCAGTTTTGTTTCAATACATGACTTGCGCACATTTTCCAGCGAAAACAGTAACACGGAGTTTGGTGTTGGCTTTGTGGAGAGAGTTCCAACTCTGCTGCTTGACAAGTTGTGAGCTTAAATCCCACCGAACCAACCAAACAAACAAACAAAAAAAAAAATAATAAAAAATGCATTTTTGCTGCCCATCTAACAGACTTCTCCACCTACCACCGTTCCACACTTCCCTTTGGAGGGGGAAGCAGCTTTTATTAGTTCTACACCAATGGTGATTGTCAACCTATACCGGTCTTACCTCTTGGTCCTGCAACAACTCCGGAAGATTTTAGCCCCATAGATTTGGAGGTATTGGAGTACTACGCCTACACATAGTCTACACAAACACGCACGCATATACACATGCATGCATTAGTACACGTGTACAGTTGTATCTGTGCAAGCATGCACATGCTTCGAATGAATACCTGCATTGATGCACTGTTACTTTTCAAAACAGCCACAGAGCTGCAATGAGAGAGGAAGAAAAAAATATGTCTTTACCTTCTCCATCTTTCTTTATAACCCTTCCCCAGCTCTCATATCTCTCCCCCCCCCCTCTCTCCCTCTCTCTCTCTCTCTCTCTCTCTCTCTCTCTCTCCTCTCTCTCTCTGTGTTACTTTTCTTTTCAAGGCACTCCATTTTTTTTTTTTTCGTGGAATTCATTTTGTTTCTTCGCCTACGTTGCGCTGAAGAGACCAAAGCTAAGTGACAAACTCGTTCATTTTTCGTTGCCCCTATTTGTTTGTGTCTTGCGTGAAGAAGACCTAAGAGGTCGAAACGCGCGTCGTGTTTCGTCTTGTGACTCGTTTGTCCACGTTTCTCTTGGCGGTTCGCTAACATTTATTTAAGATTTGCTCTTTGACTTGAGTAAATGATCTCTTTTACGTATATCATTGTCTGTTTCCTTCGTCAACCTCGGGGGTTTCATAGTATGTTTACTCGTTTTCTAACAAAGAAAGCATGTGTATCATAATGTATTGAATTGAAGGTGTATACCAAGTAATTGACTGCTTCATCAGGGTTTCTTATCTGATAAACATAATGTAAGCCTGAGGAAAGTAAATCATCAAGAAAGGCGTTTTTTGTCAAAATGTGTGGAAGACCTGTAAAGGATTTCCTTATGTCACAGCGTAGGAATTTTTACACCCTTCTTCATCCATATAAAACAAACAGATGAGTGATCACTGCATCCGATTTGAACAGAACATAATTTCGCAATATTTGCTCTTGAGGTGACGTAGACATGATCAATTCAAGTTTCCGAGTGTTCAGTAATGCGTGTTGGTCGATCGATGATTTGTTCTGACCCATACATTGAATATAACTAAGACGCCATTTTGTTCCAGGTGTTGTTAAATCAATATCAAAGTCACCCAAAAGAATCAGTTCTTTGGATGCTAAGATCGCAGAATCCATCATCAAGTTAAACTTATCGTACCAGTCAGTTGGTTCGGCTGGGTTTCTGTATGGAAATCCTACAATAATCGGTTTACAATGTTTAAGACTTATTTCTATCCAAACAGATTCAGTGCCATACTTCTCTAAATGTGATATCTTTTAAATCTTACTGAATTTGCACAATAGAAAAGTAACCCTGTTGACCTTGATGCAACTGGATCAAGTCAGATTATATCATTATTTGGCATGTACATATCGGAATCTGGTATCATACCCGTTAATCTAGATTCAGCTAAACAAAAGAAACAAACAAACAAACAAAAAATTAGTTATTTCCATTGTTATGTAAAATTCTAGCAATATCATCGGTCTTATTTCTGGCACTGATAATATTCAAATATCCAACACAAAGCCCTTCGTGGCCATGTATTTAACATCGAAGACATTATATTACCACTTTAACACTCAGTATACAAACCACAGGCCTATGCACAAAAGTACTCCTTATTACAAAGTGATAGGTAGCTAAATATACACAATGTGGCCATAAACGGTAAACTGTTGAATGAAAAACCAAGACAGATTATGTCTATAAACTATTATCAAAGCACTTTATGAATATGAGACAAAATTACAAACGTACATCAAGGAAAATAACATGAAACGTTTTATCAAGAACACATTGTTAAGCAAGGTTTATAGGCTACAAAATCAACCTTTACAGCCAAAAAGAACGAAAAGCAATGATGATAATGAAAATGGGAAATCGAAACTGCGAATAAACAAGGAGACAAGAATTACATATACATACAATCAGAATCAAGTATTGATTATTTTATGAACACAAATCATCAAAGCCAGCAGGTGCAACACTCGGGTGATAGCACACACACACGCACACACGCACGCACGCACACGCACACACACACACACACACGCACGCACGCACGCACGCACGCACGCGCACACACACACACACACACACACACACACACACACACACACACACACACACACACACACACACACACACAAAACAAGCAAGTTGATGCGGTTGCATTTGTTGACGGTTCATGTATGAAGCCATCAAACTGAACAGGAATTGATCATATAGATAATGGTGGTGTTTGTGTCATAGGCACATTGCTGTGGTTGCCCACTAGGTCATAAAACCTTCCATTGGGAGCCGGAGCAACAGGGTTCATTGCTTGACTCTCAGGGCGGCGGAACATGACTTGCCTGACCGCTGTTATACAGAGAAGAGGGGGGAAGGAGGTCGAAGGTCGGGGGGCGCGATCAGACGCACTTGAAGTTTGTGGTGGCAGTGGGTTGTCTCTATGAAAAAGAAGGTGGATAATGATTGAAGGACTCTATTGGCGGATAATCGGCAGATGGTGCTTAGCTTTGCTGGCTGTAAACCGGGAAACTGTTCTCGATTCTGAGAGGAATACATGTTATTTACAGAACGGTTGGATGTGTATAGTTTAACTCTTCTGTTGATTCTGAGAGGAATACATGTTGTTTACAGAACGGTTGGAGCTGGTGTAGTTTAACTGAGAATGCACGGGTAACTTTCCCGTCTGAAATTAAAATCACGTTGAGAGCCAAAAAAAAGGTCTGCTTGAAATGAACTGCCAGTTTTGGCTGTACCTGCTTCGCTAGGATGAATAAGATTCCTGTACGAGACAAGTTTAGGTTTTCCTGCAGTGGTTGTGAATGTCGTCAATGAAGTCTGCTTTCAGCATTTCACAAACTGTTTGCATATTGAGATTTGATGCTGAAATACAGGTACTGAGGTGGTGTTTGCCTCTATCCGGTATTATGGACCTAAGGACTACCTTGGCATTTGGGAAAAAAAAAAAAAAAAAAACTCTCCGGTACTTCTCCGGTAGCCCTACAGTCAACAACACCTACATGGATGAGCGCCACTTTGAGATCTGGAAAAACGTTGTGATTATGTAGCCAGTAAAACAAATCGTTAGTAGACATGCCTGAGACACAAATTTTGGATACATCGTCTCGTCTGGATGCTGTTCTGCGCAGGTCAATGTTTCTAATGACAGAGTCGCCGATAAGTAGAACCGAAAGTTCTCTCAGATACTGAACGTGTTGGGCAGAATGTCCTGCACACTTGTTTGTGTCTCTATGATTCGTGGCCGGCGGATTTGTCGTAACCCTAAAGTCTGGCTTTGTGTGCATACTGTTGTCTAGGGGTTCAGATATAATTTCCCTTTCCTTAAGTAATAACACAAGTTGATGGCTCAGATGTCTGGAGGGAGTAGCTATGCTGTTTGAGAGGGTTCCTGGTGATGGTCTGGCTGTCCCTGGGGCTGAGATGATTGATCCGGAGTATCAGTATGATTATATATGATAGTCTATGATTATTTATATTGTTGCCGATTCTTTCTCTCTCTCTCTCTCTCCCTCCCTCTGTCTGTCTCTGTCTCTCGGTTTCTTTGTCAATTTTATTTCTCTCTCTCTATCTGTCTGCCCCCCCCCCCTCTCTCTCTCTCTCTCTGAAATGTTTTTTATTGCCTTGTCTGATACGTTGTTCATTGTCCGTCAAAATATTGATTGGATGGTTGTTCATGTGTTTCATTGCTTTCATTACATTGAACGTTTCTAATTTCCACGGGTGCATTGCTTCGCGTTTTTTCTCTTTTTTTTCTTTCATTATTGTAATTGATATTTATGCTTTTTTGTGTGTGGCAGGATGAAAAAAGCTGTAAAGCTTATTCTTTACTGCTCGATAAAGATCATTTTGACTTGACTCTCTTTGTCTCTCTCTCTCTGTCTCTGTCTCTGTCTCACACACACACACACACACACACACACACACACACACACACACACACAACACACACACACACACACACACGCACGCACGCACGCACGCACGCACGCACGCACGCACACACGCGCACACACACACACGCACACACACAATTATAAGACGATCACAACGACCAAGTTTGACGCTTGATCTCCCTTCATCCCTTTCTCTTATTCTCCCCCCCCCCCCCCTACCCCCCACTTTCACTTCCCCCTCTGCTCTCTGTCCACGGTATACTACATACTTTCAAACAAATCTCGTGACGTTATTTGACCGTCGCCGTCTGTGGTTCTTGCCACAGCAGCCATGACTAATTGTGGGGCATGGGGACATAGTTAATGGCTTGAGCATGAATTGCAAAGATTTCCTCTTTGACCTCTTGTTCTTGTATTGAAAATGAGATGAATTTTTCAACCGAAAAAAAACTGAACTAGATTCAGTGTAAACTTTGTGAGCCTCTTTCAGTATCGATATCATCATGTTTGTTGTTGTCAGTCTGTATGTCATTCCGCATTCTGGTTTTTAACGCAATGTTAGGCCGGAATTTCCCAATACAATCTTCAGACGGACGGAATTTACACACGCACACACACACACACACACACACACACACACACACACACACACACACACACACACACACACATCAGAAATCAGAAATTAGAAATGCATGAAGTGTTGACCTGATAAGGGAACCAACTCATGATTGACTATCTCATGTTTCGGTAAATTGCATTTATTTCCCTTGAAATTGCGGACTCTGCTCTCTCTCTCTCTCTCTCTCTCTCTCCTCTCCTCTCTCTCTCTCTCCTCTCTCTCTCTCCTCTCTCTCTCTCTTCTCTCTCTCTCTCTCTCTCTATTTCTAATCCTTTTTTTTTGAAATAATAAATCTAAATGTTGCATGAAATGAGACAATGGAATCACTTTTTTTTTTCAAGGAAAATCGACAGAAGAATAGTGCTGCACTCAAGCAAACCTTGGAAAGGGAATCGTTTCATGATAGCCTGTTTTTGATTCGATAAGTTGCGGAGTGAAATCTGAAAAGAGGCGGGGAACAGTAAACAGAAAACAACAAACAAGTCGGGTAACTCTTGCTCCCATGCTGAACTGAATACACACCCATAATTCCAGACGAATGCTGGTGATGACACAGATTTCGCCTTGCAGAAATAACAAACACGGAGCAAACAAGGAGGACGTGAGAACAACAACGGGCATGTCTCCTTGTTTGTTCTGTATCCTCTGTGTAAATTCTGCTAGGCGAGTCGGTAGTGTAGAAAAGTTCCATTGTTTTGTTTGCTTTTCCTTGAGCTGTGCTAACGAACACACGATCTCTTTCTCTCCATCTGTCTCAGTCTCCGTCTCCCCCCCCCCCCCCCCCCCCCCCCCCCTCTCTCTCTCTCTCTTTCTCTCTCTCCTTCGATAACTAATAGAAGGATCGCTTATTCTATGCCTATGTGTGCTAAGTTTTTTCTTCTTTGTTATCAATTTCTTTATTCTTATTTGTTGTTTCAGTCTACGCCTCAATGTTAATGGAGGAACAACACATCAACTTTTTAATGTACTTGTGAAGATATGTGTGTTTGTTAAAAGTTTTGTAAGTTTTAATCGCTAGCCATATATAGTTAGTCCCTTAGCGGGGCAAAGGCCGGATGAAAAAAAAGCATGTGTTTACTTATCTGTTACCCTTGGAATAAAGATTATAATCAGCAGCAGCATCCTCCTCCTCCTCCTCCTCCTCCTCTCTCTCTCTGTCTCTGTCTCTCTCTCTCTCTCTCTCTCTCTCTCTCTCTCTCTCTCTCAAATAATGACGCCAAATGTAGTATCAAATAAAGCGAGGGAATCAAATTATTGAACGAAAATCGAAACCAGAATTAATCGGCAATGACAATCGGCTGTACTGCATCCGTAGCCAAGACTTGGAAGGGGAATCGACTAATGATAGACTATGCCATAGTTCCATTTCTTTCCCTTGAACCGTCCAGAAGAATGTATTTGGCACTCTCTGTCTTTCCCCTTTCTCTTTGACTTTCTCTTTCACTCTCTCTGTTTCACTCGGTCTGTCTGTCTGTCTGTCTCTCAAACATTTAAATAAAGACATTCATTGTCACTTCTGCATGTTCTATTTGCTCCATTCCGGACGGCCTCGTTTCAGACAAAACACAACCCTGTCATACTGCATCAGTTCATTTTGTAGATGAGACGCTTGATCATATTAGTTGCAACAGGTATTCTGGTGTCTTACCCGTTGATTAGATCAAAAGAAGGCCTTTGATATTATTGACGACAATATGCTCCTTCGAAAAACTGAGATTGCACACTTTATCAGCTTCTAAATTCCTATATCAACAAAAAGACAACAGAATGTGACTTTGAAGACCCATCTGTCTCTTCAATAACAACCCCTGAATATGGTGTTCCACAAGGCTCCATTTTTAGGCCCTCTTCACATTAACGACTAACCTCTATATGTAAGATCTCCACGCGACCTTTTTCAGATGATACCACAGTTCACACCAGCCATGATGATGTATTGTCTCTAAAAAAAAAATTGCAAAAAAAAAAAACCAATTATCTTGTAAAAGTAGTATTCATTTTACTCACACACACACACACACACACACACACACGCACGCACGCACGCACGCACGCACACGCACCACAAACACACACACACACACACACACACACACACACACACACACACGCTGACTGTTTTCATGAGATACTAGCAATCGTGAGGAGAGAGGCAGTGAAGGCTGAAGATAGGTGATCAGCTGTAAGGAGGGAGAGGGGGAGGGAGAGAGGCAGGCAAGGAGGGGAATAACACATCAAGTGAGGACAGAGAAAGGGGTGAAAAGTCGTTGCCTGGGTGATGACATGATGTGTTTCGGGCCGCCAGGCCTTCCTTTTTTTTCTTACAACAGCCCCCCCCCCCCCCCCCCCCCCCCCCCCCAACCCCCCCCCCCCCCCCCCCCAAAAAAAAAAAAAAAAAAAAAAAAAAGAAAAGAAAAGAAAGAAAGAAAAAAAACAAGCATACGAACAAACAAACAAACACAAAACCCAAGCACATACACACTAAACTCATCGACTTCAACAAGGGGACACAGAGCCAGAATAGCTACAGTACACTGCTTTGAGCCCAAAGATGGCGGCATTTCAAAAGTGTGAACGTGTTGGGCCGCCTGTCGTGCTGGACACGAAAAGTTTCTTAACTTCCAGCAGAGAAGAAAGGTTGTTGGAGTGAATTTACAAAATAAAAAAGCTCGAGAACATTGCCAGAAGTCAGTCAACAGCTGCTTGTTAGTCAGTCAGCAGCTGCGTGGACTCACACCTTTGCCTGTCAGTCAGTCAACAGCTGCACGGACTCACACCTTTGCTGTTGTAGTCAGTCAACAGCTGCACGGACTCACACCTTTGCCTGTTAGTCAGTCAACAGCTCATGGACTCACACCTTTGCCTGTTAGTCAGTCAACAGCTGCATGGACTCACGCCTTTGCCTGTTAGTCAGTCAATAGCTGCATGGCAGACAGCAGCAAGTAGAGGGGGAAGCATGCCACCATCTGCTTCAGGATCACATCTGCCCAACCAAAAGATAATTTCAGCAATGACCCTTCTGCCTGTCTGTAAACATGTGTGAGTGTGAGTGTGTGTGTGTGGTGTGTGTGTGTGTGTGTGTGTGTGTGTGTGTGCGAGCGCGCGCGCGCGTGCGTGCGTGCGTGCGTGCGTACGTGCATGTGTGTGCGTATGTGCTTGCATGCGCAAGCCAAAACACCATGGCCGTGCACACATTTGCATGCACATGCGATTGAACAATCATTCACTCATTTTTTTTTTTTAATAACACAACTCCCTCCACCACCACCACCACCACCACCACCACCACCCTTAGTCTGCTCTCCTCCCTGCCTCTCCCTAAATCTCTCCTCGTCCCCTGACCCCCTGCACAGAATGGTATGACAGTAGTAATGTTGGTCAGCACAATGCCTCTCTTGGCCCCTAATCGCCTTCACAGCTTGAACTGGAAAAAGGCATATAGCATACAGGCCATGACTTAAAGAATGGCCTTCAGCATCACATATTTTCCACTAACAGCGGGTGTTCAAGACTGATGTTGGCAGCTTGTATGCAAGTTCTATTGTGGCATAGGTGTGGCACATCAAGCTGAAGGTGTGGGAATGCACCTTGCCTCCGTAGCAGCACATAGCTGAGTCTATGAGCAGTGGAACTTGTTTTTTCTGAAAGTCTCTGAGTTTCTCAAACTCACGGTTATACAGCCATTTGGTCCCGGATTTCTGTTCAACTTGCAGCAAACACCATTCCCCCAATGGGGTAGCCTGGAGAATCAGACAGGCGGCGGTTAAGCACGTTCATGTTGATTTCGTATGTTGCTTGGCAACAGTTTCATTTTTTTTTTTTCTTTTGATCAGATATAATTCATTCACAGACAAAAAAATCACCTTCACCAATCAAAAATCACCTTTCAAAGCATATTCAAGAGTCCATGTAGATATTCGCCCTTTCAGATATGTATTTACACAAGCCTAAGGCTACGTGCCCTTTCTGGTTGTCCGGGTCTTTGGAAGCGTGTATTGTAGACCCGAACGGAGCCGGCTGCCTCACACAATGCTCTTTGACACGCGATGTGGGAAATAGCGCTCACAAGAAAGCAAAACTGATATTGTGGTGGAGGGAAAAAAAAACCAGAAACACTGTACACACAACATACCGTTTTTCTGTGCACCCGATCATGTGTGTGTGTGTGTGGTGTGTGTGTGTGTGGTGTGTGTGTGTGTGTGTGAGACGCAAAAGTTTTCGTCTGTTCACACTCTTTGTAGAAATGTTCGTAATTCATTAGAAGATAATTACATACTTGCATGGAATGATGCTTTAGAATCTAATAATAAGTGTTTATTTCATAGAAATTTTTAAAACAGAGTTTTGCCGTGAAAAATATGTTGAAATGTTGCCTGATGTTATATATATACCACTAATTCGGTTTCGCTGTGGTGATAATAAACTCATGATAGAAATTGGCAGACGATTTGGAATACCTCACGATGAACGATTCTGTCGGGACTGCGACCAGAATGACCTGTGATGATTTCAATTTGTAATGAAATGCACCAAATATAACCACATTAGAAATCAGTTTATACCAAAAACATTTACACAAATATAAAGTCCGTATTTTAACTATTGTCGTTGCTCTGTGGTGGTAAAACAAGTGCTGCTAAACTTAGTGAAGTTTCTAAAACTCAGTAAAGTTGTGTAACATTATATTCAGTGCGTTAATTATAGGGAAGAAATTTTTTGGATGTGTTTGATTTGTTTCAAGTTCTCCATGCCCCAACAGGGGTCACAGGATTAAAATCTTTGAACCTTTGAGTCTTCCATCCGCCCCAACCCACTCCACCCTATCCCGACAACGGCTGTTGTTTCTACCGCTCGGCTGTCATGGGCTTCTGAAGAGCCTAGTAGGTAATAGTTTGTTTTGTTTAAACAATGAGAAGAGAAAACGCGCGCACGCACATGTGTGTGTGTGTGTGTGTGTGTGTGTGTGTGTGTGTGTAATGGGGGGTGGTAGTGGTGGTGGCCAAGGTGTTGTGTGTGAATAAGTAAGAGAGAGTGAGAAAGAGAGAGAGAGAGAGAGAGAGAGAGAGAGAGAGAGAGAATGTTGTGTGCGTTGCGTGCGCGCGCGCGCGTGCGCGCGCGTGTATGTGTGTGTGTGTGGTGTGTGTGTTAAGATCAATCAATCAATCATTCAATCTTTCTCTGTCTCTTACTTTCTCAGTCTTTTTCTTATATTCTCAGTCTCTGTCTGCCTGCCTGCCTGCCCACCTGCCTGAATGCCTGCCTGTCTGTTTCTCTTTGACAATGAAGCCAAATTCTGCATGAAATGAAACGATGGAATCAAATTAAGGAAAGAAATCTTAAATAAATGTTAGCGAACCGCCAAGAGAAATGTGGACAAACGAGTCACAAGACAAAACACGATGCGTTTCGACCTCTTAGGTCTTCTTCACGCAAGACACAAAATTAACAAGACAATGAAAATGATGAAGGTGAATTTGTCACTTAGCTTACATCTCTTTAGCACAAGGTAGGCGTTGAATGAAAACAGCCTCGTTTTCAGTCAACGCCTACCTTACGCTGAAGAGATCTCAGCTAAGTGGCAAATTCGTTCATTTTCATTGTCCTATTTGTTTGTGTCTTACCTGAAGGTCGAAACGCGTCGGTATTTTTTTTTTTTTTTTTTTTTTGTTATGACTCGTTTGTCCACGTTTCTCTCGGCGGTTCGCTAACATTTATTTAAGATTTGTTGAGATTTCTGCCTGCAGTTGTCTCACTTTGCAACTAGATTTAAGGAAAGAAAATCCAAACTAGAACTGTACTGTGTTCATAACCAGCAAACGCATGAGACTATTTTAGATTTGGTAAGTGTACTAGTAGTTTGTTTTATAATAATAATAAGTAGTCCGTTGAGACTGTAATAATATGACTGTGGTCTGTTGAGATTGTAATGATATGACTTAGTGATATTCAAGGAACGCTAACTCCGAGGAAATGTTGAACCGAGAGAAGTTTTCACAAGAACTAAACTTATCCGAACTATCGTATTGGTCTGTTTACGGACTGACACACAAGATTCTATATGATGGCAGAGGAGTGAAACGGTAGTGGTATTTTACATTATAATCATGGCAGAAGGAAATCGTGTTCCTCCTCAAGCGCTAAATTTACAAGTACCGAAACAATTCTATGGAACTCCCGCCACCTGGACGAAATGGCGTCAAAGATTCGACAGATACGCAGCTGCCACTGGTCTTTCTCTCAGACCTAACAGAGAACATTTACATTAACATTTTAGGTCTCAGTAATTTGATTATTCGATTAAAATCATTAAAATTCATTCGCTAAGTCTTGTAGTGGACGCACAGATTCTGTGCACATAGGCGAGCTCAGCGGAAGTCCACCTAGCGTGAGAAGTGTTCACTGACAGTTAACAAGCAGACGGCTCGAGAGAGTACGACGGGCTTGAAGAGGCTATGTTTGCGGTCAAATTCGTTGCCCGGTCAAATTCGTTGGTGGTATACCAACTACGTCGTGTGACAGTGAAATTACTTACAGAC
>JADBJO010034304.1:0-13594 GCA_016801955.1 Conus betulinus
CCACCAGGCACTGAATAGAAAATAATGTTTACAAGAGGAAATCAGGTTGGAAGCTTTTTTTTTTCTGATTTTACTAGCTTCGGCAATATAACTTGCTAAGGATTTGATCAGCGATTCGTTTTCAAGTGTCAGTATATGAATCAGATTTGCAATTTTGTACAACAGGCACCTGAAACAAGCTAAATTTTCCGCGAATATGTTGGTAAGCATCACAATGGTATAAAAAGTGACTCTCATCTTCAGTGGTGTTTGCTTTGCAGACTGGACAAGTATTTACTGTTGTTGTATCAAGCATAAACCATTTTTTGTTGGCAACAAGACCTAACGTTCTTGTTCGAAATCTTGCCAGTGCGCTTCTGTGCCATCTATCTGTTACCACCGATAAATATTTTTCAGGTTGCAGGTTACTCTTAAATGAAAGAAACCATCTGTCATTTTTTCATTTTCCTCCATGTGAGAGTGCCAGTTTTGTTGAAACATACAGATCAATCTGTCTTTAAAATTCTGAGATAAACAATTCATCGTTTCCTACTTCTTGGCTTAGTCAGACAATATGAAATCCATTTTTCAGTCAACAGTTTCTTTACATTGGATACCCAGTTAAAACTTTCCATTCTCATGCTGTTGTAACAACATTTTGTACGCCTGTTTACATAACCTTGTGTAAGGTAGTTTTAACAGTTTCAACCAATATTTAATACATTTTACATAGGTGTGTATATATAAAGGATACCTTCCGGTTTTCCGCATAAACCATTTTATTGGAAGAATGTAAGGGAACACTTAGGAATCGCTTGATTGCAAATGTATGGACACTTTCTATTTCGCTGTTGACGGCACCCCCCATACCTCTGCTGCATATGTCAATATGGGTGTTATCTGAGTGTCAAAAAGTTTCCAGAAAATCGATGGTTCAACTGAATCTAATTTTCTCAATGTTTCTAAGAATTTCGATCACTCCTCTCTTTCCTTTTCTACACATTTCTGTCAAAGCTGCATTAAGACTGAGCTTGGTTGTGAATATCAGACCGAGGTATTTATAACTGTTTCTCACTTTTACTTCTGTGTTACCGTACCCACCATTTTTCGTGTCTAGAAAGATACACCCCCCCCCCCCCCCCCCCCCCCCCCCCCCCCTAAAAATCTAATATCATTTTTTTTTTCTCCAGATTAACAGTTAATTGTAATCGATCTGCTTCTCCTTTTAATGCTGTCAACTGGTTTTGTAAACCAATTATCGTATCAGAAAGCAAAACAACATCATCTGCAAACAGCATCAGGAAAATTTCAACAGCATCTGGTATCATTTGAATACCGTGTCTGCCTCGTTTGTTGATCTCTATCGCTAATTCGTTGATGAAAAATGAGAAAAGCTGAGGGCTTAGTAAACATCCCTGCTTTACACCACGCGGGCAAAGTAATCTGTTAATTTACCCTTTTGACGTACGCAAGCCACTACAGAATCGTACACTCCTCTAAGTGCCTTATACATTTTCCCGTTAATGCCATTATTTCTCAAAATATTCCAAAGAATGTTCCTGTTCACCGAATCGAAGGCTTTTACACACACATACACACACACAGGCGCTCGCGCGCGCAAACACACACGCACACACATTATCAACAAATATAAAGAAACAGTTTGCCAGACGAAAATGTGTTCTTGCTACCTTTTTTCGATATAAATAAGGCTTACGATCAAGTATGGCATTTACAGCTATTGAACAAACTTAAAAACATTGGCTTGACAGGAAATATATACAACCATGTCAGATGTTTTCTAAAAGATAGGGTAATAAGAACAAGGGTAGGAAAACCATATTCCACAAGTAGAACACTTTCAATGGGAATCCCTCAAGGGTCAGTAATAGCGCCACTTCTCTTCTCGTTATTAATGTATGATCTGCCAAACAAATTATCAAAAAAGTCGTTCTTGTCCAGTATGCAGATGATATATGCATGTGGATGGATGTAACGTTAAAAAAAGAAAACTTCACAGCGAGATATAAAATTCGTCAAGAAGATCTATCAAGGAAAACTAAACAAGATGGTGGATTATATGAAGCGAAATGGATTAAGTCTGTCAACGAAAGAAAAAACAAATATGATTCTTTTTAACAGTGGATCTAACCCAGAAAGTATGCCTATTTTCACATACTCCTCTTAAGTACGTTACAGAGATCAAATTTCTAGGAGCTTATTTTACATCTAAATTATAATGGAAGTTTCATATCGAATATTTATTAACAAAAGCGAGAAAACATTAAACTTTCTGAAAATTATTTCTAAAGAAAAGTGGGGGCAAGATCCAGCTACATTGATTACTCTATGTAAACCTTTAATGAGATCAAAAATAGCCTATGCCCAAGAAATATTTTTTAACGCGCCTAAATAGCTATTACAAAAACTGCAATTGAAATTAGCAGTCGGACTTCCTGTGCACGCATCATCTCGTCACGTACATGTTATGAAGCTCAGATACTTCCTCTAGATGATTATAGAGATTTAACGTGTTGTAAATTTGTCATTAAAAGTACAGCTAGAAAAACACACATTCAATCAGAAATCAAAATAAGATCAGATTTTGATTTTCCGAAAAGAGCAAAGTCTATAACTTCTCAAATAACTATAGCAACTTATACATCAAAAATAATTTCTCTGATTCTGGGATTTCTTTGGAAAAAGAAACTTTCTCTCCCAGACCATCTTTTTGTCCTATTCCACCCTGGGAACTTAAAAAAGCCCAATTTGATGTCGATCACACCAACATAAAAAAAAATTTGAAAATATCAATATGCTAGCAAGTTATACTAAGTGTCATATTGACGAGAAATACACTAAACAATTAAAAAATTTAAAAATATATACAGAAAGTTCATGTATTGGTAAGCAAACAGGTTGTGCATTCTTAATCCCTGACTTGAGGGTGGAGAAATCTTTTTACATTGGATGTAACATATCCATATTTACAGCTGAATTAACAGCAATACTCATGGCTTTGAATTATCTTTTAAATTTCCCCAAAACAATACTTCAAGCTCTGTTTTGTGTAGATTCAAAATCTGTCTTTCAGCGATAAAAGATTTTCATCTGCATACTAGGCCTGAAATGATTATTGAGATAAGCTGTTTGATCCACATGCTTATTGAAGGAGGCGCCCAATTATCCTTTAGTTGGATTCCTTCACACTGTTCCTTTTATTACAACGATAAAGTAGATAGGGCAGCTAAGCGTGGAGCAAAACGTATCTGTGGCTCCGAAGATCTTAAACTACCCTTATCGGTACATGAGCAGTGCAGTTTAGTTAAAACATATATTTCGAAAACTTTCAGAGATAGAATGATAGAACATGACAATCAAAATCAGTTTGATATTGTTGATATTAAAATCATTCAACATAATTTTAGTTTAAACAAAAATATACTTTCATTGATGTATAGGTGGAAACTTGATGCTTTTTGTAACGATAGGCAGCTTTTTACCTTCGTTTTGAACATCCGGGTTGCTACCACCCAGCATGCATTGTTTTAACGTTGTTTCCAACGAGGCAGTAAACATGTCGTCTGCAACTTAACGAAGCTTGTAGAGTTATTTGACGAATGAAGATCGTTAGTTGGTGTCAGAAGTGGGATCCGAACACATGCTGAAAACACGGAACAAGTTACAGATCAACAGTGGAATCTGGTAGGATCGTTTCTTGTCATTTTTTTTATCGGAATTTACATTGATGATGGGCCCGTTTAAGGCACCAGACTGTTTTGACTTTTCACGTCCGCAAGCATGGCCCGAGTGGGAAACAACGGTTCGAAAGATTCAGGCAGGCATCAAAACTTGATAAAAACGATCAAGCAGTGCAAGTTAGTTCTCTCATTTACACAATGGGTAGCGAAAGTGAAAGAATTCTAGCTTCGTTCAACTTGTCAGCTGAAGATGCAAAGAAATATGACGTTGTTTTTGGCTAAATTTGATGCTCACTTCGTTCCCAAACGAAACATCATTCATGAGAGAGCTCAGTTCTACGCACGTTCTCAGGCTGCTGGAGAAAGCATTGAAGCATACCTACGTAGTTTGTACGAACTTGCAGAGCACGCAAACTTTCCTGACAAAAAAGATGCAATTAGAGACAGATTAGTCTTAGGAGTTCTTGATGCTGAATTATCTGAAAAACTACAGTTGCAACCTGAACTGAAACTTCAAGATGCTGTACAGCAAGCACGTCAGTTTGAGCTCGTTAAACTCCAACTAAATGAACAGAGACAGTCTCAGAGTGTGGATGCAGTAGCACACAGGGGTGTAGCTAACAGCAGAGGCAAAAGCAGCAATAGAGGTTTTCCAGGCAGTAGAGGTCGTGGTTACCAGAGAGGACCTACAAGAGGCAACAGAAGCAGAGGATCCAGTTCTGCTCAAGGAGGAAGATTTTCAAACTGTACAAAATGTGGACGCTCACATGGCAGTTACGATACCTGTCCAGCAAAAGGAAAACATTGTAGACACTGTTCAAAGATGAATCATTTCGCAGTTTGTTGTCGCAGCAAACCGACAGTTAGTGCTGTGGAGGAAGGAACAGAAGAACTCTTTTTAGGCTCCATTGGCAAAGATGATTCATCATGGCTCACTACTCTACATTTGGAAAACAGAGATGTACTTTTCAAATTAGATACAGGAGCAGATGTGTCGGTGATGTCAGCCCAAGAATTCAGAAATTCAAGCCTCAACCAGAGTTACTTCCAACAAAAGCTATTCTTCGTAGTCCTGGTGGTCCTATTGATTGTGAAGGACTGTTCGAAACTGAAGCACGCGTTCATGACAAGCAATATCGACTGAAAATCTACGTCGTCAACTCAAAAACAGACAACCTGCTGAGCCGAGAAGCTGTTTCGAGAATGGGACTGTGTGAAAGTTGACACAGTCAGCGATCCTTTTGGTGACCTGAATGAATCACTAATGAACTGTCCTCCTGTTAAAATTGTTCTGAAAGAGAATGCTGAACCCTACAGTCTACACACGGCGAGAAGAATTCCAATTCCCTTGGTAGAAAAGGTCAAGCAGGAGCTGGAAAGGATGAAAGAAATGGACATCATTGAAGAAATCACTGAAGCTACAGATTGGTGTAGTCCAATGGTTCCAGTCTTGAAAAAGAAAACAAATGCTGTGAGGATTTGTACTGATTTCAAACATCTGAACATGGCGATTAAGCGAGAACGCTACATGATTCCTACCATTGATGGCATACTTCACAAGCTGAAAGGGTCAGTCATCTTCAGTCGACTGGATGCAAGGTCAGGATTTTGGCAAATTCCACTAGATTTGTCTACAGCCAAACTCACTACCTTCATCACACCTGCGGGCAGATTCTTCTACAAAAGACTTTCCCTTTGGAATCTCTTCAGCCCCAGAAATATTTCAAAGAACAATAGAGAACATTCTCAAAGATGATCCAAGTGTCATTTGCTTCTTCGACGACATTCTTGTCCCACAGCAAGAAAGAAAAGGATCATGATGGAGATTTGAACCGAGTCATGAAGAAATTGACTGAAGCCAATCTGAAACTCAATGAAGAAAAATGTGAGTTCAGGAAGAAAGAAATTGAGTTCCTTGGACACATCATCACAAAGGATGGGATCAAGCACACGCGGTAATGAACGATGAGCTAATCGGAACAGTCACAACAGAAAAATAGACAGTGTGTCGGCTACTACCATGTTCTTGCCAGGAGTGTATTCTACTTTGACATTGTACCTCATCAAACGCATAGTAGTCTCTGGCATCTGAGTGGCGTTTCCTGCAGGTCTTTGTTGTTCACTAGTGTAACAAGTGGTCGGTGGGTCAGTTATGGCTGTGAAAGTTTCCAGGCCTACCAGATAGCGTTCAAATTTTTTCACAAGCCCAGACCATTGCCAAACATCTTTTTTCTATCTGAGCGTATCCTTTTTCTGCATCAGTAAGGTTACGAGAGCAGTATGCGATTGGTTTCAGTTCTTCATTGTGATTTTGAAGAAGCACACCTCCCAGTCCATAACTGCTAGCATCAGCACTTACGATTGTTGGTTTTGTTACATCGTAAAATGCAAGTGTTGGTGTTTTGGAAAGTAAATGTTTGACTTTCTTCACAGTATCTGTCTGTGGGTCTGTCCCATATCCATGGAGTTTCCTTGTGGAGAAGATATTCAAAGGTTTCAGGATTGTTGACAGATCTGGGAGAAACCTGCCTAGGTAGTTGACCATCCTAGCCACCTCCTGAGTTCAGAAATGTTTTTGTTGGATCACTCATGTTTTTGAATAGCATCCAGTTTCGATGGATCCGGTTTGATCCCGTCCTTGTTGAAAATGTGACCTAGAAAGCTGATTTTCTTTCTTGCGAAATTCACATTTTTCTTTGTTGAGCTTCAGTCCAACTTCTGATAAAACGCTGAAGAACTCTGTTCAGACGCTCATCATGTTTTTCCATATCATCTCCATGAATGAGGATATCATCCATGTAGCACTCCACATTTCCATCAATGTCGCCCAGGATTGTTTCCATCGTTCGCTGGAACACTTCAGGAGCCATTGATATTCCAAATGGAAGACGGCGGAAGAAGTACCTGCCAAATGGTGTCATGAACGTTGTGAGTTTGGCAGTTTCATCTTCTAGGGGAAGCTGCCAGAAACAGGATCTTGCATCTAGTTTCGTAAACACTGTGGATCCTGTCAGTTTGTGTGTGATGTCCTCAAGAGTAGGTAGTATATATCGTTCTCGTTTTATCACTCTGTTCAGTTTCTTCAGATCCACACATATACGCACTCCTCCTCCTTTCTTTAAAACTGGTACCATCGGTGCGCACCAGTCAGTTGGCTCGGTGATGCGTTCGATCACTCCGTTTTGCCTCCATTCGCTGAAGTTCTTCTTCAACTTTAGGCATCAAGGGGGAGCGGTATCCTTCTTGCTGTAGTGATGTGATATGGAGTACTGTCTTCCTCTAAATCTGATTTTTGACTGGATCACACTGGACTGGTTTTCCAATTTCCCCGAATGCAAGATCATGCGGTCATCAAGTCGCTTGACAAAACCTAGCCGTAGAGCTGCATCTCTGCTGAGGAGGCTATCACAGTTGCTATCAATCACAAAGACTCGAAAAGCAACAGTGTTTTTTATCGTTTGTATTCACATGTGCTATGAATGTTCCTCTCTGCTGAAGATCACCACCAGGACTTTGTAGAATAGCTGCTGATTTTCGCAATTTTGGCTTTGGACGTAGACTGTCATACACTTTCTTTGATATCACAGATACATCAGCACCTGTGTCGATCTTGAAACTAATGGAACGTCCATTCATCACTAAATTTGTGCGCCATGGTTGCTCTTCTTCATCTTGTTTTCTCAATGCTTCCTAGGAAATGTGTGTAAAGTTGTGGTTGGCTTGTTGGAGATCTTTCACTGATCTCGCGAACTTGGCTAGTTGTGTGGGGATGAACGACAGACTTTCTGGAAGTGGTTATACTTGCCACAATCCCCGACGCACTGTTTTCCTTTTGCAGGACACATGTCTTTTCCATGCTGATATCCACAGTTGGAGCACTTCTTGAACTGCTTTTTTGTCAAGGTGACTACGAAGAGGTTGACTTCCTGATTTTTCCTCCCCTTCCAGAATTGTAGCTCCTTTTCTGAAGAGAACATCCTGCTGATCCATGGTGCAACTGCATCAACAGTAGCACCTGCGGAGTGTCTTTGTTCGTTCAGTTGGAGTTTGACTAATTCCAGCTGACGTGCTTGCAGTATGGCGTCTCTCAAAGTCAGATCAGCTTGAAGCTGTAGCTTCTCTGAGAGTTCTGTATCACGAACACCAAGAACAAGCCTGTCCCTAATACTTTTTCTTTCTTTGTTCGTGAATTTAGCACTTTCTGCAAGTTCATACAGCTTTCTAACATTATGATTCTACGTTTCTCTCCAGCTAGTTGATTTCGTGATAGAAAGACTCTTTCATGTACGACATTGACTCTAGGTACAAAGTATGTCATCAAAGCGTTTCGTTAAAATTCGTTCTACTACGTCGAGTTTTTCGTCGACGTCAGAAAATGTTTGAATCGTAAATTTTCTCTGCTTCTCTGTTTTGTAAAATCGAAATCTTCATGAGTTTTGAATGCCTTTTCTTTCTTCGTTTCGTCACAGTCTCTAGATCCCGACGCTGCCACCATGTATCGTTAGTTAAGTGCGGACTTGAACTAAGATGGGTCGATTAAGCTTACATGTTACGGAGACTGTTCAATTGTTGACGGTTGTTAGGAAGCATCGTCCTCCGACCTACTGCGCATGTCCTTCACTGATAAATAAAAACAACGCCACCTAGATCCTGTTAATGTGAACGTCGTCTGCTCCGACGAGGTATCGTCACAAAGAGAAAAGTGAGAATCAACATCTTTTCACGGAGAAGAGGAAACACACAAATAGCTGTATATCATTCGTTAATAATTTTCTGTATTGTTTTATCAAGCTCCTTTCTTGTATGGTGCGAGATCGGGTGCACGTGAAGCAGGTGTCCGATAGGAGCAAACTGAAATCGTCGCAGTCCTACCAGTGTCACACACACACACACACACACACACACACGAGACGAGATTCAAAACGGCAGAGATACTCAGCTTCTAATTTTCTTTGGCAAAAGGTTTGGTGCATTAGAAGGTCCCGGGATGAAGACCAGAAGTGACATACGCGATCAGCTATAAGTCTGACCAGTGTGACTGCACGAAATGTAGGGCAGCAGGACGAGCACTGACAACATCTACAAGCGAGTAGGGGAGTCCCGGATCCAACAACCTGCACCATCAACTGAACAACGTAGCGCCAAGACTTCGGATACATATTTTCGATCAGCGGATCAACCCGACGATACCAGCTCAGAGACGCCCGATTCTATAAAAAGTGCAGTTACTGATTTGAGAAAATGATTTTGACCCTTTGCGATCGGGTATCTTCCTTGGAAAAGACTGTGCTTCAATATCAGAGTCAGTGCAGGACGCCAAAATAGAACACCGTTCTACTGTAAACCCAGTCAACACAGACGGAAGATGCAAGTACAGTACGTACCAAGGAGATTTGATAGGCTATCCTTTTTGGTACGTACTTTCGCGGAGGTAGCTAGAACGCCTCCACCACCTGGTGCAGCTCAACCATACGCACAGGCAGATCCGAAAAAGAAAGGTAGGCATAATAATGCAAACGCAAAAGTACAAAATCTCTTCAGAAGTCGCCTGCTTTGCATGACGAAATTACTTCGGATGACGCAAATCGCAAAAAGTCGTATTCGGCGGTCTTCCAAGAAGACAAGTAAAGGTTGTTCTGTACAATTGTTAGCCACTCACAATGCTTGGTTATTGAACAGCAGAGCTGACCACTCGACTGTTCCTATCTTTTGATCTCCCCTTGCATCCTGGACTGGATCCTCAAGCATAGGCTCAAGATTGTCCCCTACATTTTATACTGTTTGAATAATGATTTTAGCACTTTTTTTTCAGCAACTTTTTTTCCTCTCCACACTTTTGTTTTGTTCCATTGTACTACCCTTCGCTGGCTGCTTTGAGGGTGCTGTTGGATTATTTTTTGAACCCTTGGTGGTGAGAACACCACAGAATTATGGACTGTGGTGGTGTCTCTATTTGACACTAAGAGCACAGACACAATCAGCCGTGTCTCCCTGGATGAGACCGATCCAGCAGACGAAAGGCCTAGGAACAGGCAATACCAATAAATGTGTCTTCGAGAAAGATTATGATGGTTTCCTCAGACAGTTAGTGAAGGGCTTCACATATTTATAATATATTCCCCCACCCATTTGTTCGTTTTTTTTTAATTCAAATCTTTGCCAAGTCATTACTATAACGACTGAAGAATTGTTAACTTGCACTTTTTCTCCCTCTACTTAATTGCTAAGAACAAGAAAAAAAAGCGAAGAATCAGATCTACCAAAAGTGCTCATTCTGTATGACTCTGTGCTGAATCACGTACAGCCAAAAACAGACTAGATAAATCCTATCATTTCAAAGCCTGCAAAGAAAGTACCTGCACTCTGTCTGACACCAAAACAGACTGAAAACTGCCTGCTTCTTCTGTTGACAAGCCAGATGCTGTTGTTATCCACTGAGGCATCAATGATCTTACATAAAGCCAAAGAAACATGCCACTGCTGTGAAGGCATGGCCAAAAGACACCCTACACAATAAAGTTTGTTGTTAGTAACTCCACCGCCGTAAAAGATTCCAGTCTAGAAGTGAAGAGGGCGCTGTACGACGCAATGTCACCTCAGAGCTTCACGAATTGCCCAACATTTCCCTCGTCAGGAATGACACAACACAGCGGTACAACCCGAGGGACGCCATCCACCCCAACTCCATAGGGACCATCATCCTCGCCAGTAACATCAGGCGTCATCCTTCGCAACCTCCTCTTGGACACCCCGAGGAAGCCATCACGCTCTGCAAGGTTCTACCCCGCCATGCCTACGTCTGGACTTTTTCACATTGTGACTGGCATTCAATCCTTAACATGCACTGAGCGCTCGGGACCTTTTCTACTGACCGTCAATATTTGCTCCACCTGCGCACTTGGACTGGCTGAGTAATCCACGGTCACTTTCGCCATTATGACTGTTCACAGCATCGTAAATTTAGAATATTGTAGATTCTTGTTAATCAGTTTATAGACGCGAGAAGTAGTTAAAGTAACCCTTGTAAGGCCTATATAGGACGAATCATCTGTTTTTAATGTTTTGTCATATGTTTTGCTGACAAACTAACGTAGGCAGTAATTGTTTTTAGCATTGTTTCTGACAATCTTTGTGCTATTAGAGCGTGTTTTAAAATTTCCTTTCATTATTTATCGTTTTTATTTACTTACGGTTCGTTAATTGCGTTTTTCCCATCCTTTACATGATGCCATCTAAACATCTTCAATTTATGAAGTTTATGCAAGGGGGAACGCTAGGTCTGTTTCCACAAACTTGCATTTACTTAGTTCAACTCTTGCGATAAATCCTACCAAGCTCTTATTTTACAATCTTTTGAATGTGAAAAGGAAACAAACTGCCTAATTATCAGGTTATTATTAACCACCAGTTCATGATGTGGTAACTATGCTGTTACTAAAATCAATACAGCTATTTATATTAAAGAAGGAACAGACTGTACAAAGTATACCCTTCCCTGCTCCACAACAATATTTGCAACTTTACATTCGTGTGCGGCTCGAATTAAATTAAGGGAAGATTTTATGATAAACATAGTCCTCTTACATATTTCCCCCAGGGACCAATGAATTTAATACAGAATGGTTACACACTTTACCAGACAACCCGAAAAATGATTATAGCAGGGGACTTTAACGCCCCATTCGCCTTTTGGGACAAGGATTGCACATCAGTAACTAGTAACCGATTTGTAGAAAAATATTGTTGATTGCTGATTTATATTTGCTTAATGATGGCAGCATAACTATAATTCCAGACATTCCAACTCACAGGGCATCAGCAATAGATTTATCGTTGGTATCTCCTGCATTAGCATCTGCATGTAGCTGGTCTACCTTTGACGATACTCTAGCATCGACACCTTCCAATAATCGTGACTTTCAATAAACACAACTGATTCTTTGTGAATTTCAAGAAGACATAATCTCAAAATATAATTATAAATCAGCTGACTGGGGAAACCTTCAAAAACAAACTAGCTACATACAAGACTGTTGACATTGATACTGATTGGGTTGATCAGTTGTATTCGTATTTTACTGATGCTATCCTTAGTGATGCCGATGTAGCCATTCCAAAATTTCGCCCAGTTAAGTCACACAAACACTTCAGGAAATATCTGGTGGAAACCTGCTTTGTGACTCAGCCGTTAATTACAAAAATGTTTGTTTAACAACATATTTAAAGACAAAACCCCAGAGAACTCTTATAGCCAAGAACAGAGCGTAATCACTACAGTAACATGGTAATAGCTAAAGCTAAAAGGCAGTATTTGTCCTCTATTCTGCTCTAATGATTTTCGAATCATAAGAATTTACAAAAAAGTTTGGAAAAAATTTCATGAATGAAAAGAGGTGTTAAACTGGGCCGGAGGCTAATTCTTGTCCTGCTCAAGCTGTCTGAAGAACAAATAATTTTCCTTCTTATTCAGAACAAAACAGATCATGTTCGCCGATATGGTTTATTCCGATCTATGGCGTTTGGCAGGTCTGTCCTTTGAAGATCAAACTTTCAGAACAGAAGAATAAAAATAAAAGACGATTATATAGACCCGTTAATGATAAGAATCATTTCCCCAATGCTCCAAATTTACTCATGAATGACGTGAATGATAGCCATTCTAATCTCTTCCCTAATAAGAAAACTTCCGTGGGACTAGATAAAGTTTCCAGTGATGATGCCTTAAACACCTCCTGAAATTTTTGTATATATTCCTGCAGAAATTGGTTTTCCAAAAAATGTTGGTTTGAGGGCGTAAATCCAAACAATGGAACAACATCTAATCATGTAACCGTTTTTAAAGCAAGGCAACGTCCCACGACAACATATTTTACAGACCATTAGCATTACCCTATTATCCTTAAACTATTAGAGAGAATAGTTTGGGAAGATTGCCCAGCAGTATTGGTCAAAAAAAAAAGTTTATTCCAGTTAATCAAGCAGGCTTCCCAAACGCAGGTCTGCTATTGACAATTTAGTGAAACTCACCAACAATGTAAAACAACAATTTGCAAGAAAAGAAATGTTTTAGCGAGCGCACCTTTTTTGATATCAGAAGCTTATACCAAGTCTGGCATGCCAACGCCTTTAAAGCTGAAACAAATCGGATTTCGGGACATTTATATCACTACCATTAAATGCTTTGTTGATAAAGAAGCAATACGTGTTCGAGTAGGAATGCATACTCCCATTCTAGATCTTTACAAATGGGATTGCCACAAGGTTCTGTTATCGCCCCTATGTTTATTTAACATCTTAATGTACGATTTGCCTTCGCTCTTATCAAAGCATGTTGTATTAGTACAATATGCTGATGATTTATGCATTTCTGGATGAACTGTTACATTGAAAAGAAAACCATCAAAAAGGGAATTTGAACTACCAGCAGAAGATCTCATCAAAGAGAGCCCCCATCATATATTTACCTTATATGGACGAAAAATGGTCTGACTTTATCTCCGATAGAAAACACATATGATCTCTTTAATAATGGCAGCAATCCTCCAGCTGCGCTGCCGTTTTTCAAAATTGAAAATACGACTATTTCAGTAGAAGATATCGTGGAAATTCTAGGTACTATCTTACAACCAAAGTTGTCCTGGAATTCTCATATAATACGATCGTTCCAAGGCAAGGAAATGTTAATTTATTAAAGATTATAAGCAAACAAAGGCCTGGGACAAGATTGCAAAATCTTATGAAACATCTCTCTACACCCTGATTAATCCAAATTTTCCTATTGACAAGAGGTTTTTTTACGCGCCCTTATTATTTACTTAAGAACTTCAAAGTAGATTGCAAGGGTTATAAGGACTTGCTCGTGGGATGCATTTTCACACGCAGAACTCTTGGAACTATAAGAAAATTGGGAGTTT
>JADBJO010034305.1:0-2500 GCA_016801955.1 Conus betulinus
ATTATGTCTTTTCTACATCTTACATCTGCATAAATTCTTTCTATTGCATTTGAACATCACTGTCGTTACTAAATAACAATACATGTCTTGAAATATGACACAACATTGAAGCACTTTTCACCAAGATCACTATACACAAACAGTACTGGACAATAACAATTACTGAAAAAAAACCTATTTCAGCACTTACGTCTTTTTTACCTGTTTTCATTTTACATGGATTCATAGGGAAAAAACTGTGATCATACTCTAACAGGTAAACATCATGAAAAGTAACAACCAATCAGGTTAAAGTTACTAATATTATGTGACTCACATAGCCTGACATGTCAAAGACACACACACACATACAAAGACACACACACCACACACACACACACACACACACGCATGCACGCATGCACACACAAATACACACGGACATCTTCTAAATGAATACCAGAGTTTAGTTAAAATCCTTTTTTCCATAACCATAAAATCTTAGATGGGAAATGTTGACATCTTTCAAATAATAAAAATGTTTTCATGAGTCTGCTGTGATGATGTCTGACATCACGCAAGCCCAAAAACTCTATAAGAACAACATTGTGTGTGTGTGTGTGTGTGTGTGTGTGTGTGCGTGTGTGTGTGTGTCTGTGTGTGTGTGTGTGTGAGAGAGAGAGAGAGAGAGAGAGAGAGATGGTGCAGTAAAGACATGTTTTGTATAAGAGAGCACCAAGACAAATTAAGTACAGTGATCAAGCCAAAACTGAAAAACTTGAAACCTCTGAATTACAGTCCCTTGCTGGAGGCTGCAGTCAAATAAATGATTTCTCTCATAATGTGTGTGTGTGTGTGTGTGTGTGTGTGTGTGTGTGTGTGTGCGTGCGTGCGTGTGTGTACATATATGCAGTAATGATAGAAGAAATAGTAAATAAGTAGTAATGGACAAACAAGTGCAGGCATTTGTCCATTACTTAAACACTGACTTCGCAAAGATTTGGGAGGTTGGAGGGCAGGACGAGGAAGGAGGGAGGGCCGAGATGTTAAAACTGAAAATGGAAATGAAAAAGAAGGTGCTTGAATACTTATAAACATAAATTAACTAAATGAATGGGTAGATATGGCCATAACTGAAATGAAAAGGCAAAATAAGGTTTTTAAACAAGAAATCTATCCAAACATTTCAAGCGTCCGCTCTTTTATCTTCTTCCAGTCTCGGTACTTTGTTCAAGCTGTCTTTGGTACTGTTTGTGTGCAAAAGTGGTTTTTTTTTTGTGTGTGTGTGTTTTGGGTACTTGAGTTTTTATAAGCTGTTACCATCAGTATTCATTCTATGGGTCTTCTCCTTTTCCTGATCCTGCACATGTTTTATCTTTTCTTGGTTTTTTCTCACTTATTTTCTAGTTGAGCTTTCCAGGGAGAGCTGGGACTGTGCATTTCACCTCCTGACTAATGAGGGAGACCTTTTTTGTAAAGGTCTTTTGAGCCTCTGGCACCAAGTTCTTGGTTGGGGAACTGTACAGAAACATTCTCATGTAAATATTAAGAAGAAAGAAACCATGTCTCTCTCCTCATGTGCAGTGGAACCTTCAGCCAGATACAAAATCTTCTGTGAATTGTCTCTGCAAATAGTACCTTTCTTGAGGAAAAACAACAGGGAGAGAAAGGAAAACTCCTGAAAAAATAACTATCAGACCAAATGATTTACAGACTGGCGCAATGCTTAGGAGCAGACACAATGACACTGATGAACCTGGGCTTGGTCAAAAAGGTTGACCGGATAGGTCTGGATAGGCTCATTCAACATACACTGCCAAGCACACATGATAAGGAGCTGTTATGGCTAAACAGCCTGAACAAGCAGAAAACAGGAAAAGGCATAACTCAAGTCACTGGACTGGTCAAATGCATTCTGAAAATGTGGCACTTTTTTAGATGACAAAGAAGCCTGAATAACTTCATCATCAGAAACGGAGGCCTCAAACAAAGACAACTTCACATGAATCCCTGAATGGGTGTGAAGGATCAAAGAAGAAGATTGTTGACAATTTCAATGCTACATGCCAATTACTAAAAAGAATGAAGCACTGATTAACACAGAGAAGTAAGTAAACGAAATAAACGAAAACAAAATGGTCGATTTACACAACGTAAATCAATACAGAAAAAATATCATGGACACAACTGAACTATCACCTCCAGTTGCATTATACCCAATTGCATTTTCTTTAAGTGCTCAGCCAGTCGTTGCTAGTGCAGGATCAACATGTTTGCTGCCTGCAATATAATTCCACTTTTCTTTGGCCACTGTCAGGTTCTGCAAGCATCTGACACGACAGTTATGGCTTCTTGGTTACAGTGCTGTGACCATAAGCAGGGCAACCGTACACTGCACTAAAAATCTTTCCAGCTTTTAAATGTATCTTCATTCATACTTGCCATAATGGACTTATCAATCTTTTGGTTTGCATGGTTAGGTACCTGTGATTATGAAATTGATGGTAATAGCATGGCAAGT
>JADBJO010034305.1:5000-13592 GCA_016801955.1 Conus betulinus
AAAAAAAAAAAGAGGATCTGCTTACAGAAGCTTTAAAACTTCACATCAAATGAAGAGAGGTGCGGCGACTGAGGAAAGTAGTTATGATCATAATAAAAGAATGTAAGTTTCAAACACCCATCACTGTCGCTCCTGAACTTAATGTTCCCGGTAATCATCCTTGAAGAAGAAGGGTGAAAAAGAATGCAAGGACGATCCTAGGAAAGATGACAAACATATACAGGAGACATAGACGAGATTCACACATAATCTCGGAAATTGGTCTATTCCCCAAAGATGCCACCCCTTATAGCGAAAAGGGGGTTTAAAAGGGAGACACAAGGAAAGCCAAGAAGCAAGATAATAAGTGTACATGTGTGTGGGAGGTAGGGTGTGGGCTGGGGGTGGGAGGTGTGCGTGTGTGTATGTTCATGCATGTTTTTCAGTGAGAGAGAGAGAGAGAGTGTGTGTGAGTGTGTGTGTGTGTGTGCATGAGTGTGTGTGTGCTTGTGCATGTGCGTGCGTGGAAAGCGTGTTCATGCGTGCGTGTGGGCGTGTGGTGGAGTGGTGGCAAGCCATACTTAGATACAGCTCTAGACATGAACAGGTATGTAAGCAATGACTATATGACATATGTGTATGTATGTGTGTTAATTGTGTGCATGTATGATTGTGCATGGGTGCACGCATATGTGTGTGCATGCGTGTGTGTGCGCATGTGGGTCTTGTCTGTCTGTATGTGTGTCTGTCTGTGTGTGTCTATTTGCATAATTTGTTTAAGACAGTTTTCATTCTCAGACAAAAGAAAAAGAAAATATGTAGAAATAAGACTGCACCAGACAGAACCTTAGCCTGCAATGCAACAGGAACCAAAACAAAGTACTTTCACATAAACTTTGCTTCCAAAACTAATTTTCAATTAATGCCATTATTATTATAATCAGGCAAGTGTGTGTGTGTGTGTGTGTGTGTGTGTGTGTGTGTGTGTGTGTGTGTGTGTGTGTGTGTTACAGTCTCTGTGTATGTGTCTGTGTCAGTATCTGTACGTGTCTATGTCTATAATTATTTTGTTTTGAACAGCTTTTCATTTTTATGTTATCATTCTGAGAGAAAAGTAAGAAAAACACATGGAAATGAAACTTCATCAGATTGAATATTAATGTTGCAACCCAATACAAAAAAGGAAGAACTTTCACAGAAACTGCTTATGAAACTTATAATTAAGTTAATTAATTTAACTATTACCATAATCATCACACAATTGTGTGTGCGTGTGTGTGTGTGTGAGTGAGAGAGAGAGAGAGAGTGTGTGTGTGTGTGCGTGTGTGTGTGTGTATGTATGTATGTGTGTGTGTGTATACATGCATGTGTGTGTGTGTCTGTGTACATATGTATGTGTGCTTGTGCATGTGTGTGTGTGTGTGTGTGCGTGTTGGTAACAGAACACAAAAGAACAATTTATGACACATTGTCCTCTTTATGTGCTCTGATGTGATTATGTCACTCGGAATTGACTGAACGTTTACTGGGAAGCCATGAAATTAGAAAATACAGATATGCTCTCTCTCTGTATCCAACTCTCTCTCTCTCTCTCACTCTGAGAGTAAGAGAGACACAGAGAAAGAGACAGAGAGAGACAGAGAGAGAATGTGTGTGAGTGTGTGTGTGTGTGTGTGTGTGTGTGTGTGTGTAAGTGTGTGTGTGTGTGTGTGTGTGTGTGTCTGCGTGTGTGTGTGTGTGTGTGTGTGTGTACATACTCATGCAATGTCTGCATGTGATGTGTGTGTGTTGTGAGTGTAATTATGTACATGCTTACACGTGTGTGTGTGGGTATAACACTTCTGAGTTGTGTTGGAAAACTGTTCATAACAATTTTGAATAACCGTTTGACAGATTTTATTGAGAATAACAACACACTTTCAGAGCTGGCTTTAGACGAAATCATTCCACAACAGATCATATATTTGTTTTTAAAAGTTTAATTGATATTTTCAATAGTCGTAAGAAGCAACTGTTTTTGTGTTTTTGTTGATTTCACAAAAGCGTTCGATTCAGTTTGGAGGCAGGGATTATGGCAAAAGCTTATCAAAGAAGGCGTAAATGGAAAGATTTTGCAAGTAATCACGAATATGTATCAGCAAATAAAATCTTGTATATTTTTATGAATGGGAGTCAATCTGAATATTTTCGCAGTTTAGAGAGTGTTCATCAAGGTGAAAATCTTTCACCTTTGCTATTTTCATTGTATTTGAATGATCTTGAACTTTATCTCACAGATCGTAACTGTGCTTTCTTGAATATTGATTTAAATATCCCTGACTCAGATTTATTAAGTTACATTAGTTTACTTTTACTTTTATACGCTGATGATATTGTTGTTATTGCAGATTCTTTTTGTGGTTTACAGCATGCTCTCTTGATGTATTAAGCGAGTACTGTCCCGCATGGAAGCTTAATGTTAATGTAGCAAAAACAAAGGGGTGTAGTCTTTAATGGACGCAATAATCATAGAAAAAAAAAACAAAAGTTCAAAAAACAGTCCATAGAATATAGTACACACTTTCAAATATTTAGGTATAATCTTTAGCAGAACAGGAAATTTTTTTAAATGTAAGAAGTATTTGTATGACCAAGCGCAATGTGCAATGTTTTCTTTGCTAAAGATGGCAAGATTTCAAAATTTGCCTATAAACATTGTACTGGACTTATACCAGTCAATGGTACTGTGTGTACTTTTATGGCTGTGAAATTTGGGGATATAGTGATTTAAAGCTAATGGAAAAGTTTTCAGCTTAAATTTTTTAAGCATCTTTTTTCATTTAAATCGTTCTACTACTAAAACAGAACTAATATATGGAGAACTAGGAATGTATCCTGTTCAGTTCAAGTATATGCACGAATGATAAAATTCTGGTCATCCTTACTTTCACCACAAACGAACAAATATTCATCTAGATTGTATCAGGTATTATATGATTTATACAGAAATCAGGTTTTACATCTAGCTGGTTGATGTGTATACGGAACATCCTTATCGAAACAGGATTCGACTTTGTGTGGGAGACACAAAAGTTTTCGTCTGTTCATAGTATCTGTAGAAATGTTCGTAATTCATTAGAAGATGTTTACATACGTGCTTGGAACGATGCTTTAGAATCTAGTAGTAATAAGTGTTTATTTACAGGATTTTAAAACAGAGTTTTGCCGTGAAAAATATATTGAAATGTTGCCTGATGTTTTATATACCCACTAATTCGGTTCCGCTGTGGTAATCATAAACTCATGATCGAAACTGGCAGACGATTTGGAATACCTCATGATGAACGATTTTGTCGGGACTGCGACCAGAATGACCTTGGCGACGAATTTCATTTTGTAATGAAATGCACCAAATATGATGATATTAGAAATAAGTTTATACCAAAACAATTTACATGTATAAAGTCCGTATTTAACTATTGTCGTTTGCTCTGTGGTAAAAAAAAGTGTTACTAAACTTAGCGAAGTTTTTAAAACTTAGTAAGTGTGTGTGTGTGCATGTCCAGGTGTGTGTAGGTTTGCGAGTGTGTGTGCCTGTCTGTGTGTCTGAATGCATAAATGTTTAAAACAGCTTTTCACTGTTATGTTATCATTCTGAGACAAAAGGAAAGAAAACGTGGAAATAAGAAAAAAAAAACTTCACCAAATTTAATATTAAGGATGCAACACAACAAGAATCAAAAGAGAGCAATTTCATGGAAACTCTGCTTCCGAAACTTGATATTACTCAATGAAGTTATCATATCTGTCTACAGACAAGCATGTGTGTGTGTGTGTGTGTGTGTAAATGTGTGTTTGTGTTATATGTGTTTTGTTATGTGTGTGTGTGTGTGTGTGTGTAGGGGGGGGGGGGGGGGGACCACCACAGTAGTTCAGCAATCATTCAATATCTCCTAGGGTAGATTTCCCCATAGTGACCTGACGGCTACCCATGGACTGCTGATGCTGGGACAACAAGGCAATCATTAGTACAGCTATAAAGGGGAAGGAGAGAGCAGGGGGGGAGTCATAATGGCAGTATGAGAGAAATACCCCTTAGAGGACGGAAGATGACACAGAACCAAGGAACACAAGTCAAACGAACTGTGGTCAGAGTCAGCGCATGATAGTAGTGCCCTTTCGAGACTACAGGATAGGGACTGAACAAAATCTGACGAAAGACAGAACCAAAAAGCACAAGTTGAACTCACCTTGGCAGCCTTGTCAGCTTTGAGCTGTCGTACTTTGTCTCCCTGCTCTCTCTTATTTGGCATCCAGATCTCCATCAGCTGCAGAGGAGGAGGCAGCCGGGGCAGCCCAGGTTTGGGTGGGGTCCAGTCCCTGCCTGTGGCCTCTTTGTACTGCTTCTTCAGAGACAGCAGGACCTGCACTGCTGCGTCTATGTCCGCCTGTTTTCACATAAATCATCATGCATTCAGTATCTTGTCCCAGAACTGAAAATCTTTCTTTGGTATACTTTACAGAGTCCCCCCCCCCCCCCCTTCCCCCTGAACAACTTTTCTGTCTCTGAAAATCTTAAACTTGGCTGATTCTTGGCTTTGTTATTTCCCACTCTTTTCTAACCATCTCATTTTGGGCTTGGATTTCAGATGGAATTCAGAACATACTCCAGTATTGAAAACTTTTCCTTCTCTGGTACACACGTAAGGTGTTTGCTTGGGGGGGTTTTGGTTGGCTGGTTGGCTAACTGCTTTTGGTGGTGGTGTTTTTTTTTCTTTTTTTTTTTTTTTTTGAGGGTGGGGTGGTTTGATGTCCCATCTGTATTCCTCCAATCAGAATACTCTAACACTACTTAATCTGATTCCCCTATGCATAGTAACACAAAACATTTGTCTTGTCAACATCGGCAGTCCAGGGATGAATCATATCAGGTGACAATAAGGCGCCCGTCAGAGGACACACCGCACTGCTGGAGAAACATTTCAATTGTTTTCAGTGATGCCTGCTTTGATCAAGCCTTTGGATGAGATCATGAAATGTGTCCCCTTTTGAAAAGAACAATCACTCAGCTAAGGGCAGGATGAGTGAATGTGCCCCTCCAAAGAGCTCCACCACATCCATCCCATGACAGCCCTGGTGAATTTGGGCAACACTGTCCACTCTGAGACAAACGCATTACCAGGCATGTCCATTGACAGGAAACCTGAGGTCATCTCAAGAGCAAAACATCATGGGCGGTATCATTTGAGATTTCATTTTCAGTAATGATCAGTGAGGAGGAATTTTGGTGATGTTGTGTCTGTGTATGTTTCTTAACAATGCTGTTTTCTGTTCTTCTTGTGGGACTCATATAATAAAATCTAAAAGAGAGAAAAAAAAACAGAAAAAAATGTATTTTCTAATAAAACTAAGGAAGTTTCTGACAACAAAATCTTTCTATAAACAGTCAGAATTCTTTCAGACTAAAGAAGCAACTAAAACCGATGGGGGAAAAGGTCAGTTTTTAATAAACAGAATTGTTTATGAAACATCTGTCCATGACAACAGCATAAAATGTATCAGTCACAAAGAAGCTAAAATTAGGAATTGGTGGATCCAGTGATATTACATAGTGTGGTGTAGAAAAAGTGTGTTTTGAAGTTATCTATTTGGAAAGGTTTGAAAAGGCTCAGTAAAATATGGCAACTTTGCTGCTATGATACCAGACTATGCACCCTCTCCACGGCAAAAACACTAGAAAGCAAACAGAAGAAATACGTCGCATCTCACCTTAGGAGCTTTGTCAGCTTTGAGCTGTCGCACTTTGTCTCCCCTGCTCTCTGATCTTGGCATCCAGATCTCCATCAGCTGCAGAGGGGGAGGCAGCCGGGGCGGCCCCAGGTTTGGGTGGGGTCCAGTCCCTGCCTGTGGCCTCTTTGTACTGCTTCTTCAGAGACAGCAGGACCTGCACTGCTGCGTCTATGTCCGCCTGTTTTCACATAAATCATCATGCATTCAGTATCTTGCCCCAGAACTGAAAATCTTTCTTTGGTATACTTTACAGAGTCCCCCTCCCCCTCCCTCCACCCTCCTCCTGAACAACTTTTCTGTCTCTGAAAATCTTAAACTTGGCTGATTCTTGGCTTTGTCATTTCCCATTCTTTTCTAACCATCTCATTTTGGGCTTGGATTTCAGATGGAACTCAGAACATATCTCCAGTATTGAAAACTTTTCCTTCTCTGGTACACACGTAAGGTGTTTGCTTTGGGGGGGGGGGGGGTGTGGGGTTGGTTGGCTAGTTGGATGCTTCTGGTGGTGGTGTTTTTTTTTTCTTTTCTTTTTTTTTTGAGGGTCTGGCGGTTTGATGTCCCATCTGTATTCCTCCAATCAGAATACTCTAACACTACTTAATCTGATTCCCCTATGCACAGTAACACAAAACATTTGTCTTGTCAACATCGGCAGTCCAGGGATGAATCATATCAGGTGATAATAAGGCGCCCCGTCAGAGGACACACCGCACTGCTGGAGAAACATTTCAATTGTTTTCAGTGATGCCTGCTTTGATCAAGCCTTTGGATGAGATCATGAAATGTGTCCCTTTTGAAAAGAACAATCACTCAGCTAAGGGGCAGGATGAGTGAATGTGCCCCTCCAAAGAGCTCCACCACATCCATCCCGTGACAGCCCTGGTGAATTTGGCAACACTGTCCACTCTGAGACAAACGCATTACCAGGCATGTCCATTGACTGGAAACCTGAGGTCATCTCAAGAGCAAAGCATCATGGGTGGTATCATTTGAGATTTCATTTTCAGTAATGATCAGTGAGAGGAATTTTGGTGATGTTGTGTCTGTGTATGTTTCTTAACAATGCTGTTTTCTGTTCTTCTTGTGGGACTCGTATAATAAAATCTAAAAGAGAGAAGAAAAAAAAAAAAAAAAACAGAAAAAAATGTATTTTCTAATAAAACTAAGGAAGTTTCTGACAACAAAATCTTTCTATAACAGTCAGAATTCTTTCAGACTAAAGAAGCAACTAAACCGATGGGGGAAAAGGTCAGTTTTAATAAACAGAATTGTTTATAAAACATCTGTCCATGACAACAGCATAAAATGTATCAGTCACAAAGAAGCTAAAATTAGGAATTGGTGGATCCAGTGATATTACATAGTGTGGTGTAGAAAAGTGTGTTTTGAAGTTATCTATTTGGAAAGGTTTGAAAAGGCTCAGTAAAATATGGCAACTTTGCTGCTATGATACCAGACTGTGCACCCTCCCCACGGGCAAAAACACTAGAAAGCAAACAGAAGAAATACGTCGCATCTCACCTTAGGAGCTTTGTCAGCTTTGAGCTGTCGCACTTTGTCTCCCTGCTCTCTGATCTTGGCATCCAGATCTCTTCTTTGTATACTTTATACTTTTACAGAGTCCCCCCTCCCCTCCTCCACCCTCCACCCTGAACAACTTTTCCCTGTCTCTGAAAATCTTAAAACTTGGCTGATTCTTGGCTTTGTCATTTCCCACCTTCTTTTCTAACCATCTCATTTTGGGCTTGGATTTCAAAATGGAACCTCAGAACATATCTCCAGTATTGAAAACTTTTCCTTCTCTTGTACAACACGTACGGTGTTTGCTTTTGGGGGGTGGGGGGGGTGGTTGGTTTGTTGGCTAGGTTGGATGCTTCTGGTGGTGGTGTGTTTCTTTTTCTTTTCTTTTCGTGTTTTTTTTGAGGGGTCTGGGCGGTTTGATGTCCCATCTGTATTCCTCCAATCAGAATACTCTAACACTACTTAATCTGATTCCCCTATGCCAGTAAACAAACAAAACATTTGGTCCTGTCAATATCGGCAGTCCAGGGATGATCAATATCAGGTGATAATAGAGGCGCCCCGTCAGCGACACACACCGCACTGCTTCTGAAACAAACACTTGTTTCCATTGTGTTTTCATGAGCCTGCTTTGATCAAGCCCTTTGGGATGATATCATGAAATGGTCCTCCTTTTGAAAAGAACAATCACTCAGCTAAGGGGCAGCATGAGTGAATGTGCCCTCCAAAGAGCTTCCACCACATTCCATCCCGTGACAGCCCTCTGGTTGAATTTTTGGCAACCACTGTCCACTTCTGAAGGACAAACTCATTACCCGGAGCATGTCCCATCTGACTGTAAACCCTGAGGTCATCTCAGAAGCAAAGGATCATGGGTGGGATACATTTGAGATTTCTCCATTTTCAGTAATGATCGTGAGGTAGAAGTTTTGGTGATGTTGTTTCTTTTAATGTTTCTTAAACAATGCTGTTTTCTGTTTCTTCTTGTGGGACTCGTATAATACAAGCCTAAAAGAGACGAAGAAAAAAAAAGAAAAACAGAAAAAAACAAAAGGTATTTTTCTAATAAAACTAAGGAAGTTTCTGACAACAAAATCTTTCTAATAAACAGTCAGAATTTCTTTTCAGACTAAGAAGCCAACTAAATAAACCGATGGGGGGAAAAGGTCATTTTTATAAACAGAATTGTTTTCTAAAACATCTGTCCATGAACCAACAGCATAAAAGTATCAGTCACCAAAAGCAAAATTAGGAATTGGGTGTGGACAAGTCCCATGATATACCCTAGTGGGTTAGAAAAAGGTGTGTTTTGAAGTTAGGATT
>JADBJO010034306.1:0-13591 GCA_016801955.1 Conus betulinus
TCCCCTAATGGGAACATGAACAGGAGTGGCCTTGTGCCTCATCATTGTGTTTTTTTTTTTCATAGGGAAAAGGGGGGGGGGAGGGGGTCTATTTGATGTAGGGAAAGGAAGATAGCTGTAACTTATGACCAAGGTGAACAAAGGCAGGTATGGTAGTGTGCATGTTTGTGGAGGATATACATGCTAGTTTTGGATGTTGGAGCTATTTGTGATGAAGTGTCACCCCCCCCCCCCCCCCCCCCCCCCCCTCCTCTATGGCTGTGTGCATAGTGGACCGGACAGGTTGGGCTGGGTGCACTATGCATGACTTTGGCAAAATCATCAACCTGATTTTTCTAACTTGCTGCAAAAGTCATGCATAGTGCACACAGCCCAACCCATCCATGTCCACAATGCACATAGCCTAACACCCCTAAATGCATTTGAATTTCTACTGTTTATGTTGTAATATGAGTAATGAATATAGGGCAGGATGCAGAAAAAAAATTTGACACCACCAGCACATCCTTGGATGAAACGCTTTATTATTTCTGTGTGCATTATGAAAAAGGCAGCCATGAAACTTGATGGAAAATATATATAGAGAGAGAAAAAAATAAAATGAATATTATAACTGTGTGGATTATTTTTGGTTTGAAAGTGGTATATGTGTGTGGAGAGAAGAAATATGAATGCAGTCTGTCCACCCCATGGTAAAATCGAATGGAAAAAATGGTAAAATCGAATGAAGAAGATTTTGGGGGGTGGAATAGCCTATCTCCAAGTTTGGGAGATCAGACTTTCACCCCATGGTATAAAAATGTTCCAGTAACAAAACAAACAGGAATGCATAGCATACAATAGTGACGCATTCATTGTAGAGGTTATATCAGTATACAGGCCTTCTTCAACGAGGTGTCCAAACATGGTCGAGTACGTTTGTTCAAAGTGTTGGATCCATAACTTCGTAAATTAACTTTGTACAATGTGGACGCTAATTACAAAGCATCAATGACTGAAACGTGGCGATACACAAAAGTTATACAGTTATAATAACTAAAAACTTTGTCAGGGTGGCCAACACCCCGCTGTACCCCGCCCCCCCCCCCCCCCCCCCCCTTTCCCAATCCACCCCCCTACACCACCACTGTATACAAACAGAAAAACAAACTGAAAAACCTAAGTGGATACCCCACACCACCACTCTAAACAAACAGAAGAACAAAAAAAAGTTTCCGATGAATGCATGCGATAGGAACAATCACCCAGTATACTCAAAAGTATACATTGCATTGCTAAGCTCGCAGAAGATGAGACCCAGGATGACGGGGGAAAGCATGCTTATTGCATACCTTGTAAGATTGATGATTGATTCATGGCACATCAAGTTTACACCCACACAAACACACAATGCACAGTGGCTTGACCTGCACAGGTCGACATACAAAAACCTTGCCAATTCGTGCAACCAGGGTCATTCCATTCAAAATTCAACAAGGCTCTCTGACCTCCTTTGATGCTTAAATGAGTATATCAATAAATAGAGGGGGGGGGGGGGGGGGGGACCCTGGTAGAGGGGGGTGTGGTAGTGAACAGTGGAAGGGGGAGAGGAACAGAGCAAGCAACACCCCAACTATCCAGCTACATCCTGCTGAACAGTAAAAACTTCTGCTTATAAAAAACGAAAAGTTATTTCAACAAATTCTGTAACATACAGGGAAAGGATTATTGCCACATCAGTAAAGCATCAAAAGATATACAAGATCACAAATTTCTGTTTTTTTTTTTCCCCCAGTACTTTGTTGATCAAAGGCATTTTTCACTGACAGGTACAGAAACATGCACCCAGGAGAGTGCACTCAGAGGAAAAAATCATCAATTAAATCATATGGTCATCACTTCTACATTTACTACTATCATTACTTTTATCATCATATTCTCTTTTTATTATTGTCATCATCATCAATCTCATTAATATCAGTATTGCTATCATTTCTATTATCATCATGAAGATTATTAATGTGATTATTATTACTAGTTATGATTACTATCATTATACTTATGATTACTATGTCCTATTATTACCAATCCCATTGCTAGCATTAGTGTTAGAAGTAAAGTAGTAATACTCGCATGCAATAACTTACAAAAAAACACTATGTGTGTCTATGTGTGTAGTATGTATGCCCCCCCCCCCCCCCCCCCCCCCTTTTTTTTTGTTTTTAACACACACACACACACACACACCCAACCCCCTTCCTTTTTTTGTTTGTTTTTTAACCCCTCCCCTTCTTCCCTTCATCCTCATAGTATCAAACATCTAAAAGTAGCATGTGCCTATCCCTATCACAACATTAACCCGCTATATCCTCCTCCACACACACACTACCATACCTCTCACTACTGGCCTCATACATAAGTTACAGCCGTCTTCCTTTCCCCTCTCACTACATTCTTTCCATTGGCTACATCAATCTATTTTTCATACAGATGCCTGTCTACTCCCTATTCTTCATCTGGTTTTATTCCAGTTTCATAAATCGTCTCCCACTACAAGAGTTTCTCTCTTCCCTCCTTCCTGTACACGTGTGTGCGTATAGGTGTAGGTATGTGGGGGCACACACACACACACACACACACACACACACACACACACACACACACACACCCTTCCACCATTCCAGTAGTGATGCTAGCCCTTCGCTCACTGATCATTTCTGCTCCTTTCCAGCCACAATCATTACTATATTGACCATTTCTATCCTTTCCACGACTATTATCATTACTGTTATCATCATATTGCTCATCATTATTACTATCATTACCACCACTACCATAATGCATATAATTCTGTCCCATTATCACTAATCCCATCACCAACAGGTGGTAATAGTAGTAATACCAGAACTAAATCAGAGAAAGAGAGAAAAAGTGTGCGTGTCAGTGGTGTGTGTGTAGGTACGTGGTACCCCCCTTTCCTGCTCCAATAATACTATTAGCTTTTTTTTTTTTTTTTTTTCCCTTTTTTCACCTACTGTTACCATGAATAAACTGACTCGTCGATCACCCTTCCCATGAATCCCTATTCACCTACTGTTCTCCATGAATAACATGACTCTATTTCTCCTCACCACCTTCTCCATGAATAACATGACTCTATTTCTCCACACCACCTTCTCCATGAATAACATGACTGTTTATCCTCACCACCTTCTCCATTAAACATGACTCTGTTTATCCTCACCACCTTCTCCATTAACAACATGACTGTTTATCCTCACCACCTTCTCCATTAAAACATGACTCTATTTATCCTCACCACCAACTCTATTTTCAACATGACTCTATTATTCTCCTAACAACATGACTCTATTTACCTCTCCATTAACAACATGACTCTATTTTCCTCACCACCTTCTCCATATTAATTAACATGACCTCTCCATTTAACATGACCTCACCACCTTCTCCATTAACAACATGACTCTGTTTATCCTCACCACCTTCTCATTAACAACATGACTCTATTTCTCCTCACCACCTTCTCCATTAACAACATGACTATTTATCCTCACCACCTTCTCCATTAACAACATGACTATTTATCCTCACCACCTTCTCCATTAAACATGAACATGACCTTCTCTCTAATTTGACTCTATTCCTCACCACCTTCTCTCTGTTTTACAACATGACTCTATTTATCCTCACCACCTTCTCCATTAATAACATGACTCTATTTATCCTCACCACCTTCTCCATTAATACATGACTCTGTTTATCCTCACCACCACCTGTTTTCTCCATTAACAACATGACTCTATTTATCCTCACCACCTTCTCCATTAACAACATGACTCTGTTTCCTCCTCACCACCTTCTCCATTAACAACATGACTCTGTTTCTCCTCACCACCTTCTCCATTAACAACATGACTCTTTATCTCTCACCACCTTCTCCATTAACACATGACTCTTTTTATCCTCACCACCTTCTCCATTAACAACATGACTGTTTATCCTTACCACCTTCTCCATTAACAACATGACTCTATTTATCCTCACCACCTTCTCCATTAACAACATGACTCTATTTTTCCTCACCACCTTCTCCATTAACAACATGACTCTATTTATCCTCACCACCTTCTCCATTAACAATGACTCTGTTTATCCTCACCACCTTCTCCATTAACAACATGACTCTATTTATCCTCACCACCTTCTCCATTAACAACATGACTCTATTTATCCTCACCACCTTCTCCATTAACAACATGACTCTGTTTTATCCTCACCACCTTCTCCATTAACAACATGACTCTATTTATCCTCACCACCTTCTCCATTAACAACATGACTCTGTTTATCCTCACCACCTTCTCCATTACAACATGACTCTATTTATCCTCACCACCTTCTCCATTAACAACATGACTGTTTATCCTCACCACCTTCTCCATTAACAACATGACTCTTTTTCACCACCTCCTCCATTAACATGACTCTGTTTATCCTCTCCCTGCTCCAGTAGCGCTGTTAACTGTTTACTCCTTTCCACAAATTTATACTCACTGCCAATATTACTTTCATTATTACTGCTATCAGTATTACTGTCATCATTCCATCACTATCAGTACTACAAAACAACAACAACAACAAAACCCACCAAAAACAACAAAAAAAACTTTATTTTTCCTACTACCTTAATTAGTATTAACCTCGCCATTATTGTCATCATCCCTAGCATTATTATGATCACCATCATTATAACCAAATCTGATATTTTTTACTATTATCATTATAACTGTTGTTAACAACTTCATAACTGCTACAACTATTATATTTACTAATATTATTAAAAGTATCATTATACATTATATTACACTTACTACTATATTATTATGATACATTATATTTACTAGTATCATTTAAAACTGTTGTACATTATGTTCACTACTATTATTAAAATCATTATACATTATCTAGTATTTCCTCCTATCATTGAAATCATTATACATAATATTTTCACAGTCCAGCCTGCCACTTACATCATCACTACCATAACCATTATTATACGGTCACAGCCATAATCATCATTATAACTCTTAATTATTGTGAACTTGCAAATGAAGACAGGTGAAGCATGTGCAACACTCACACTTCAGAGATCATGCACACTAATATCAAGTAGAATCTACCATCATGATCAGCGTAAGGGAGGGGGGAGGTTGTCTGATGTTTAACGCCAGGGATTTGACACAACTGTTTTCTGCTCACGTTCTCATATAAATCAGAACATTACATGGCAAGTATTGGCAAGTTCAAGATAATTTAACCTCAAACTGTGCAGGACAGGTGTGCCAAATGAAGCTTTCAGAGCCATTAGTGTGCATGCCAGTATTATGAAATGAAGGAATGTATGCCATCACCAGCTACTGTTTCTTCATGTCGCTGTCCAGCAATGCCTGCCCCATGTTACCTGAAGCTGCCTTGTCAAATCTGGTAAAAATGGATTCAGCAGCCCACCCTGCTGCTTCATGACTGTGTCAACAGGTATGCCTCCAGCCACTGCCGCTGATGTTGATGCAGAACGAGTAGAGTGAGCACCAAACTGCTGTGTATCAATGCCTGCTCTGCCAAGCACATGTTTCAGCCACCTGGCTAAAGTGTCACCACTGACCTGTTTATGTGGCCTCTGATAAGTAATGAACAAACACTGCACATTTCCCCAATGTCTTGTCTTCGTTTCAGGTCATCTTTTAGCACTGTGACTATACACAGTTCTTTGTTGGAAACGCTACCAATTCAATGGTTGCTAAATGTTTATCCCTTCAGTAATCAATCCCCCCCCCCCCCCCCCCCCCCCCCCCCCCCCAAAAAAGGGTGATTTTAATCAAATGAAGTTAGAGCTGACAGAAGCGCAGAAAGCGGACAGTGCGCAGACAGATTGTATGAAAACAGATCATAAACATATCAATTATATATCAAACTCATAAATGACTAAGACTGAGGCAAGAAAAAACGGGGAGAAAAACCCCTTAGAGAGCACCACCCCTCCTATACACATCCACCAACCTTTCAATGATTTATCAGCATAATTTCAGTTTTTTTTTTTTTTTTCTCTCTCTCTCTCTCTACCCCCGCCCTCCCCCCCTTTTCCCTTCTCTTCTTAACATCGCACAATTCAACTCGTGTGAAAAGAAAAACTAACATAGAATATCAACATTCATTTTCAGTGGGAAATGGTAAACAACAATGTCACACTTTGTTCTTAGCTTTTCATAGAAGTTCTTGAAAGTTTCGTACTTGTCTGACATCTCTGACCCAACAGCAGAGCTATCAGCATTACCAGCTTAAGAGTAAGCTCCTTCAGCTTTTTCATGAAAAACTAAAGTCTCTAAGTCTAAAAACAATATCAACATCCCACGTAACTGAATCAGGGAAGGGGTTGGACTCAATTCAAATACACCTGTCATAAACTTCTTCACAAGTCTGTGTTCTCTAAAATTTTCAGTCTCTGAAGTCAAGAAATCCAGAGAGAGCTGGCCTGGCTATACAAAGAGAACTGTACCTTTGACCCGTTTTGAAAAAAATCCTTAAAAGTTAATGTATTCATTCACAGATGGTGAACCAGGATGGAAACCCATCTACATGCACAGTTCCTCCACTTTCTAATGCAAGTGGTGTCATTCTTTTTGACGTTTCTTTCCGCAATGAGGCACAGATAATGTTTTCACTTGGCTTCGAAATTCCAGACTTTCCAAGTCATTTCCTGAGATGTTGCAAATGAAAAGTCTTTGAGTCTTTGCCTTCAACACTTGGTTCTGGGTTTTTTTTTGGCATCAGGAATAAGTTTTCCCGTGGTGACGCCCACACCAGATTTTGTATCAACAGTCGCCCTATGATGGGGTACCAGGGTTGACTTGGCCAGTCCAGAACAACCATTGTATCACACAGTCGCCCTATGATGAGGTACCAGGGTTGACTTGGTCAGTCCAGAACAACCACTGTATCAACAGTCGCCCTATGATGGGGTACCAGGGTTGACTTGGTCAGTCCAGAACAACCATTGTATCAACAGTCACCCTATGATGGGGTACCAGGGTTGACTTGGTCAGTCCAGAACAACCATTGTATCAACAGTCGCCCTATGATGGGGTACCAGGGTTGACTTGGCCAGTCCAGAACCACCACATGAGCCTGATGCGTGTTCCTTCCTTTCCAGATGCAAATGATTGCAAAGCAAAAAGACCTGCTTTTAATTCTGAAGCATCAATACTCCGTCTGGACTCTTCTGCTGTCCAGTGTCCTCCTGTTCTACCAGGATCACACAAGAACACCTCCAGCCTGTCAATGGTGCATCAGAAGAAATGACAAGGTCTGGTTCATCAGGGGCAGTAATATTACGTGAGTTCACGTTGTTTTTCCATCAACACGTCTTCTGTGGCCTTCTCTGAAAACACAACCAGGCCATGTACAAAGTGCCAAACTTGACTCCTGGAATCTCCTGGAAGACTAGCCACAATAAGTCCAATACATTTTGCTAGTTCTCTCACACTTGGCTTCCCAGTTCTAACAATTTGCATACTCTTTGCATTTTTTTTTTCTTTTCTCTCTGGTGTCAACGTCACTGTCATGGTCATTGAGTCCATTACAAAACCCAAACATGTTATTTCATGAGTTGGTTCAAAACGGATTTTTCAAATTGAATCACAAAACCTAAACATGTTATTTTATGAGTTGGTTCAAAACTGATTTTTCAGATGGAATCACAAAACCTAACCTCCGAAAAATCCAACATAAGTAAGCTGTTGTGAATAAACTTGCCATGTGAGTTTCCAATCAACAGCGAGTCGTCAGTGAAACTAGCTGACACAAAACCTGGTCTATATAGGTAAGCCATAACTGGCTTCAGTAACTTTGTAAACAAACCGGGGCAACAAGCTAGTGCGTTTGGGAATGCTGTGAATCTATACAATTTTCCTTTCCACATGAACTCTAAATATTCTTGGGAATCCTCATCCACAGGAACACTGTAACATACGTCCTTTAAATCAAGGGAGGCAAACCCACGGTTTTTTGTCACTAGGCCCAAAGCGTTTCTCAAGGTTTCCATCTTAAAGTGATGATATTCTACATTCTTGTTGAGATTTTTCAGATTTAGTATCATCCTGAGCTTATTTTCTAAGGCCTAAACAAAAATATGTGAAATAATTATGTTTGTGTAACTAGATTCTACAATTATCCCTTTATCAATCACTTTTTTTTTTTTTCATCAATGCTGCTACTTTGCTCTGTGGAACACTGCATTTCTCTTGCTGGTTTTATCTTGCACTGGTACCTCCGAAAACTCTGCACAAGCTTTATGGTTTCCTTGTCTTTTGTTATTTCCTGCCACTGGTCCACATGCTCTCTGAAGTCTGATTTGTCCTGCTTTAAAGCTGCAAGCAGCATTTTTTCATTCCCTCTCTATAACTGCCAGCTGACTCGCACAGTCATGCAGCAGGCACTGCACACGTGGTTACTTGCGGTAGCCCCACGCTGACCCTCGCTGACTGCAGGGGCAGCGCATGGTTCCCTGGAACGTGAGGAATACCTTGCTCTGGCCTAAAAAATGGTGGGTTTATGTGTTTCTGTGGTATGGGTGATACCTATTCCCTTGATCTTGCTTGGTTCTATTTTGGGAGTTCCTGAAGGCTTCTTCGGCCATTTTGATGGGTTATTTCCCATGTCTTCACTGAACAGTTTATCAGAAGCTGGTGTTTTCCCAGTGTACATGGACTGAATATCTTTGGACAGAGAGGACTGAGTTGAAACCTCTTATGTATCGTGAGTTCCTGCTGCACAGAGCCCAGTAAATGCAATAATGTCTCCATTAGCATGTAGTGTGACGTTCACTGCCTGAATGACTTCTTCACCTTTCACATCACCAAGGCCCTTCCCTGCCACGCCTGTGGTGAACTTGTGCACCCTGTCGGACAGTGAAATGATGGTGACCCCTGCTTTGGACAGGATCACTTGCACATTGTACAGTCTGCTGTGTCCATTTTCCTGGCATTAGTGGTTGTCTATCTGTCTCTGATTTCATTACTCAGTTGAGGGGCTCAAACTTCCTGACAGTTGTCTTGGATTTTGGTATTTTCCACACTTTTCCATGAAACTCTCATCTGACAACCTGACAGTGATTTTCTCTTCTACATCCAACTCTCTCACTAAGTCATCAAGTACTCTGTGCATTCCCTCTGGTAAACTGACAGGGTGACTGTGAAGTCCATTCACTCTCTCAGCTTTGCTCTTCAGCACTATGTGAAATGTTTGTGGCACCCTTCTTATCACACTGTGGGTCCCTGACCCCAGCTTCACCATCACCCACGGCATGGCTGCTGTGTGTACTAACCTCTGACCCCAGCTTCACCATCACCCGCGGCATGGCTGCTGTGTGTGCTAGCCTGTTCTCAACATGTGCTGACCCCAGCTTCACCATCACCTGTGGCATGGCTGCTGTGTGTACTAACCTCTGACACCAGCTTCACCATCACCCGCGGCACGGCTGCTGTGTGTACTAGCCTCTTCTCAACATGTGCTGGGGCTGGAAGCACAGCTGTCATTGTTTATAAAGTTTTCGTCCACCCCAGTTTGCCTTTCCCCTTTCTTCCAATTTAAGGAGCCTGGAGCTTATGTCTTTCATCATGGAAAACACATCTGACATGGAGGTTCTTTAAAAAAAAAAAAAAAAAAAAAAAAAAGACATGGAGGTTCTGTTCTGTCGCTACCATCATATTCTTTACCACCCAAATCGTCTGCTATTTTCGACACTAAAAGTGTGCCCCCAAACCTCCCTTCTTTGAACAAAGCAAAGAAATAAAAAGGTCACGTCCTACCTTGTATTTCCACTTGGAAAAAACAAATACTGTAAACACACGCAAACCACTGTTGTTTTCAACACACATGAGAATGATAAATATCGATCCATTTTGGTTAACTATCCAGACCAGCAACCAAAGCACATGGGAGCCCTGCAGAGCACAACCCAAAGCCAGTCTTGTGCATGCATCACCTCTCTTCATTTGGCACAACTGTCCTGTGCAGTTCCAGGTTGAATATACCTGTTAGATTTCATCCTTCCCATAGTTTTTATACCTCCTTCTCCTCTGTTCTTCCTGTCTTCAGGTTGAATATACCTGTTAGATTTCATCCTTCCCGTAGTTTATACCTCCTTCTCTCTTCTTCCAGTCCTCGGGTTGAATATACCTGTTAGATTTCATCCTTCCCATAGTTTATACCTCCTTCTCCTCTGTTCTTCCTGTCTTCAGGTTGAATATACCTGTTAGATTTCATCCTTCCCGTAGTTTATACCTCCTTCTCTCTTCTTCCTGTCCTCAGGTTGAATATACCTGTTAGATTTCATCCTTCCCATAGTTTATACCTCCTTCTCCTCTGTTCTTCCTGTCTTCAGGTTGAATATACCTGTTAGATTTCATCCTTCCCATAGTTTATATACCTCCTTCTCTCTTCTTCCTGTCCTCAGGTTGAATATACCTGTTAGATTTCATCCTTCCCATAGTTTATACCTCCTTCTCTCTTCTTCCTGTCCTCCCCCTCCTCCTCCTTCCTCCCACTCCCTCATTATTCTTAGTATTAATACTATTATCATCATTATTATCATTGCTATCACTTTTCTTACCTTTATATTTATTATTACATACTATTACTACTGCAACTACTGTTTAATATTACTATCATTGCTACTATTACTATTATCATTCTTACTATTGATGTTACCATCATTACCATTATCAACATCACCACTAACACTGTTGTCACTACAACCATGCAGTTCAACAATCTTCTAACCCTTCTTCTTTCTCCCCTTTTGTGTGTATAGCCACTATTAATACTACAGCTACTATCATCATATTATCACCAATAGTGGCAATAATCCTCTCTCTCTATCATTTTATTTGATATCATCATTACTATCATTGCTATCAGTATCATTCTTATCATCATTACTATTTTAACTCGCACTGTTCCTTCCCAACGACGTCGTTTTCATTCAACGCCCATCTTGCACCAATTTGGGATGATAAGTGATTGCTCGAAATGCGTCGTTGTTTTGCCTTGTAATTTGTTTGTCGTGTTAACTGGGGGAGTTTATTCAAATACCTTTTAAAATGTGTGTTTCAATTTCCGCTTGCAGTCACCTCATTTTGCAAGTAACTGTAATGATTTAGTTTCAGTTCCATCACAGTTAACATTACAGCATCACACAGTTCCAGAAATGAAAGTTGAAAGAAAATGTTTGTCACATGAAATGGACAGCCCCCAAAGGCCACTAATTCAAAGAAATAACAGTCCCTACTAATGAAAAGAAATGCCATATTTTCTGCCCATACACACAAAAGGAAACATATTTTCCAACACTGAATCAACAGTTCCAGAACAAGTATCAGCTGGGGCTTACTTTCAAGTGAACATTCTGGTTTTTATGCAGAACTGTGTAAAAGGAAAATTTGTGGTCATTGAAAAAGCAGTCAAGGATGTTTTCCTACACATCATTCTTGATAACTGAAAGTGTACATGACCCCCCTTGGCTTTCCTACACAATGTACAACCAGAAAGTGGTCCTAATAATGACAGACACCAAAGAACCCATCACCTTCTACTTGCTTGCTCCCTAAAATACACAAAATCCACACACCTGACAGACCCATCCTTTTCTGCTTGTAGCTGCCCTACATAACACATTTCACAGTACTTACACTCTCTCCTCCAACCCATAGTACAAAGCCTCCTCACATACCTCAAAGACAACCCACACACTCAACATGATCAATCATACAACCCACAGTACAAAGCCTCCTCACATATCTCAAAGACAACCCACACACTCAGCATGATCAATCACACAACCCATAGTACAAAGCCTCCTCACACATCTCAAAGACAACCCACACACTCAACATGATCAAATCATACACCCATACAACCCATAGTACAAAGCCTCCTCACATATCTCAAAGACAACCCCCACACACTCAACATGATCAAATCATACAACCCATAGTACAAAGCCTCCTCATACCTCGAAGACAACCCACACACTCAGTATGATCAAATCATACAACCCCTAGTACAAAGCCTCCTCACATACATTAAAGACAACCCACACACTCAACATCATCAATCATACAACCCATAGTACAAAGCCTCCTCACATATCTCAAAGACAACCCACACACTCAGCATGATCAATCACACAACCCATAGTACAAAGCCTCCTCACATATCTCAAAGACAACCCACACACTCAACATGATCAAATCATACAACCCATAGTACAAAGCCTCCTCACATATCTCAAAGACAACCCACACACTCAACATGATCAAATCATACAACCCATAGTACAAAGCCTCCTCATACCTCGAAGACAACCCACACACTCAGCATGATCAAATCATACAACCCCTAGTACAAAGCCTCCTCACATACATTAAAGACAACCCACACACTCAACATCATCAATCATACAACCCATAGTACAAAGCCTCCTCCTACCTCGAAGACAACCCACACACTCAACATGATCCATCATACAACCCCATAGTACAAAGCTCCTCATACCTCAAAGACAACCCACACACTCAACATCATCAATCATACAACCCATAGTACAAAGCCCCTCATACCTCGAAGACAACCCACACACTCAAGATGATCCATCATGCAACCAACTGACCCCACTTTCCAACCCAGCCTCCTCTTTACACTTGGCGTTGTCTCTCTTTACACTTCCATCCCTCACACTGACGGACTAAAGGCCCTCACATTCTTTCTTAACAACAACCCCCTAACCCACAGCACCCTCCCACAGCTACACAGGTCAGACTTGCAGAATTAGTCCTCACCCTCAACACCTTTGAATTTAAACCACCATACTTCTCACAAATCAGTGGTGTTGCTATGGGAACCAAAAATGGACCATCCTATATGCCTGCCTCTTCATGGGACACCTAGAACACCTTTTCTACAGACTCAACACCAGAGCTCTACAAAAGATACATAGATGACAGACTGGGAGCCACATCCATGCCAGACATGACCTCTGCAATTTCCTCAACTTTGCTCAGACCTTCCATCCATCCATCCACTGACCTACCCCATTCACAGTCAGTCAGCTTCCTGGACATCACCATCTCCCTCACAGATGGACTGCTCAAACCTCCATTTTCTATAACCACTGATGTGCATTCATACCTGGACAACACATCTTCCCACCACCCATCCACAACAGATAGCATTCCTTACTCTGAATTCCTAGGCTGACTCCTCTCCAAAGAAGAAAATTTCACTCCACAAGCAGCCAACATGTCTCCAGTTTTCCACTAACTGTGGATACCCCCAATGCCATCATTAATATGCTCTCAGCCTGCACCACAGCTGTATCCAGAACATCTGCTCTGGAAACCCAGCCTCCAAAAGAGACGGACCCACCCACCTGCCTCCTCTTCCACCCACACTCTCTCCTCATCTGCAGGATCCTGAAGTCTAACTGCCATACAGTAAAAATCACTTGAATGTGACAAAAATCCCAAAGACCTACTTT
>JADBJO010034307.1:7500-13589 GCA_016801955.1 Conus betulinus
ACAGGGTGACATTCTAAACCGAGGGTGACATTCAATACCCAGGGTGACATTCTGTACCAGGGTGACATTCTGTACCAGAGTGACATTCTGTACCAGGGCTGCAGAAGACCAGGACAGTCCGGATCGGCAGTGAAGAAATCCGAAGTATGGTTAAAGCTACACTCATCAACCATCCTACTGCACAACAGCGCATGGAGTGGTTCAGTCCACATTCTATATCAGGGTGACATTCTGTACCCAGGGTGATATATTCTCAACCCAGGGTGACATTCTGTACCAGAGTGATATTCTGTACCAGAGTGACATTCTGTGCCAGAGTGACATTCTGTACCAGGTGACATTCTGTACTAGGGTGACATTTTGTACCAGGGTGACATTCTGCACCAGGGTGACATTCTGTACTATGGTGACATCTGTACCAGAGTGACATTCTACACTAGGGTGAGATTCTATACCAGGGATGACATTCTGTGCGAGGGTGACATTCTGTACCCAGGGTGATATTCTGTACCAGGTGGCATTCTGTACCAGGGTGACATTCTACAACAGGATGACATTCTACACCAGGGTGAGATTCTGTACCAGGATCATGAGGATGACATTCTGTACCAGGATGACTTTTTATACCAGGGTGACATTCTGCATCAGGATGACATTCTGTGCGAGGTGATATTCTGTTCCAAAGTGATATTCTATACCCAGGGGTGATATCTGTACCAGAGTGACATTCTGTATCAGAATGACATTCTGTACCAGGGCGACATTCTGTACCAGGGTGACATTCTGTACCAGGGTGACATTTTGTACCAGGGTGACATTCTGTACCAGAGTGATACTCTGTACCAGGGGACATTCTGTACCAGGGTGACATTCTGTACCATGGTGATATTCTGTACCCAGGATGATATTCTGTACCAGGGTGACATTCTGTAACCCAGGGTGACATTCTGTACGTGGTACCAAGGTGACATTCTGTACCAGGGTGACATTCTGTACCAGAGTGACATTCTGTACCAGGGTGACATTCTGTACCAAGGGGTGACATTCTGTACCAGGGTGACATTCTGTACCAGGGTGACATTCTGTACCAGGGTGATATTCTGTAGCCAGGGTGATGTTATGTTGTACCAGGGTGACATTCTGTACCAGGGTGATATTCTGTACCAGGGTGACATTCTATACCAGGGGTACCAGGGTGATATTCTGTACCAGGGTGACATGCATTCTGTACCAGGGTGACATTCTATACCAGGGTGATAATTCTGTAGCAGGGTGACATTCTGTAGCAGGGTGACATTTCTATACTGGTGGGGTGATATTCTGTACCAGGGTGACATTCTGTACCAGGGCGATATTCTGTAATAGGGTAGTACTTCTGTACTGGGTGGACATTCTGTACAAGGGTGGGACATTCTGCACTGGGGTGGCATTCTGTAAGGGGTGACATTCTGTATCTGGGTGACATTCTGTACCAGGCAACATTCTGCACCAGAATGACATTCTGTACAGGGTGACATTCTGTTCCAGAGGGAGGGCAGGGTGGGAGGATGACATTCTGTATCTAGGGTGACATTTCTTACTGAGGTGACATTCTGTACAGAGGTGACATTCTGTACTGTACTGGGGTGACATTCTGTACAGGGTGACATTCTGTACTGGGGTGACATTCTGTACCGGGGTGACATTCTGTACTGGGGTGACATTGTGTCAGTGTGACATTCTGTACTGGGGTGACATTCTGTAGGGTGACATTCACTGGGGTGGGGTGACATTCTGTACATTCTGTAACAGGGGGTGACATTCTGTGACATTCTGTACGGGGGGTGACATTCTGTACCAGGGTGACATTCTGTACCCAAGGTGACATTCTGTACCCGGGGTGACATTCTGTACAGGGGGTGACATTCTGTACCAGGGTGGTGTACATTCTGTACTGGGGTGACATTCTGTAGACATTCTGTACCAGGGTGACAGTGTACCAGGGTGACATTCAGTTGGGGTGGACATTCCCTTCTGTACCACAGGGGTGACATTCGGTATTAAGTCAGTACAAAACGTCACCCATTTTGTACCTGGGATGATTCTTTATGAACGGGAACAAACCGTATTCTTTACGAGGTGACTCGTACTGGTTTCCGTGTACTGGGGTGACGCATTCAGAACAGGGTGAATAATTCTGTACCCGGGGTGGCAGTCTGTACAAGGGTACATTCTTTCTTACCCGGGGTGACATTCTGTATAGATTGACAGTCCTTTACAGGGGTGACATTCTACCTGTGACAGTACTGGGGTGACATTCCCTCCATTGTACCAGGGTTACATTCTGGATCTGTGTGACATTCTGTAATGACAGTGTGTAAAGTCTGTGACATTCGTATCAAAGTTGTAAGACGACCAGAGAGAAGACCTTTTGGTGTAACAAACCGCTTTCCCGGCTTGCTGCGACGCACAGAACAGGGAAATAACGACATGTGCTTTCGTTGTGTGATTATATCAGTTTTTGCCTGCCTCCATTGTTGACTTGGAGTGTGTTATGTTAAGTCTGATCAAGAGACTGTGATCTAGTGAGTAGTTGTGTGAGTTGTGTGTGAGTGTGGGTGTTGTGTGTGTGTGTGTGTGCGCGCGCTGTGCGCGCACGCGCGCCGTGCGCGTGTGTGGGCGTGTGATTGCATTTCATTTGCACATTGCTACTGGTAACATGATGACATTTTTAAGTGGAGCGCTTGTGTTTATGTGTGCTCAAACACAACAACACACACACACACACACACAAACACATGTGCACACACACACAGGGTGGCCTTTATCTTAGATCTTCATCTCTATTCAGTACATTTGTTTTGATTAAATCTGAAGAGGGATAAAGGAGAGGTGGGGGGAGGGGGGGGTCATATTCTATCATTAACATATTCATGCACTCAATCACTTACACACTTTCATTCACCCACCCATAAAACTGTCTGATCACTGTAGTGGAAGGACATTAAACGACACACACACACACACACCACACAGGGCCACAGGGCACACACACTCACACACACACACACACACCACACACACACTCAACACACACACACACACCACACACACACACACACACACACACTCACAACACAACACACACACACAGTCATAAACACCCTTAAAAGTTTGCTCAGGACACCGTGAACCCTCAGGACCCCTCACAACGTGGGACGTTCACAGGCAAAAGTGCAGGTGTGCCCAGCCACTGATCCAGGATTTCATTTCAACGCCATGTCCTGATGTGTTATTCCATACAATGAAGCGTAGGCCCTCACTTACTCACCTGTGATGCTGACAAACATATCCATCGCAAATTTTGAGGGCTGGGGGGTGGGTGTGTGTGTGTGTGTGCTGTGTGGTGGTGTGGTGGTGTTTTATCTATGCTACTGTATGCGGTATCTCTCTCTCTCGTCTGTAGTCTCTTCTCCTCTCTCCTCTCTCTCTGCTACTAGTGAAGAATAGATAGTATCTATGTGTGTGGGTGTGTTGTGTTTCCGTCCTGTGTGTACATATATAAGGCTACATATAGATATATATTATCGTATTTATATATAAGTATATATATAGGATATATAGCATATATATATATATACTTGTATTTAGGCTTCATTCGTATCTGCAACACAAAGAGTCAATGTATGTATGTATGTGTGTGTCAGTATATATATATATAATATATATATATAATATATATAATATTTATATATAAGGGGTTTTTTTTTTGTAGTGACCCAGGGTAACAACTCCCAGTTGTAAAAAACAATGAATTTGCCACAAAAAAGGAAGAAGATTAAAAAAGACAAAGAAAGAACAGGCAGTAATAGAAACACAAAAAGAGGGCTTTAGACTGAATAGATTCCTTATTACACACAACACATGGAGGTGGGTGGGGATGGGGATAGTATAACCCATATGAAAAACAGCACCATCAACCGCACCAGAGTGACCTTTCAGATTCAGTGAGTTGGCTATCCCTGACACACAGGTCAAATGAGTTGGACTTATCACTGACTCCAGGTCAATGAGTTGGACTTAATCACTGACACCCCAGGTCAATGAGTTGGACTTAACTCTGACACCCAGGTCAATGAGTTGGACCTATCTCTGACACCCAGGTCAATGAGTGGACCTATCAATGGCACCCAGGTCAGTGAGTTGGACCTATCCCTGACACCCAGGTCAGTGAGTTGGACCTATCACTGGCACCCAGGTCAGTGACCTGGAACCTCACTGGCACCCAGGTCAGTGAGTTGGACCCTACCACTGACATCCAGGGCAGTGAGTTGGACCCTACACTGACACCCAGGTCAGTGAGGTGGACCTACCACTGAGACCCAGGTCAATGAGTTGGACCTATATAACTGACACCCTGGTCAATGAGTAGGACCTATCCCTGACATCCTGATCAATGAGTTTGACCTATCAATGACATCCAGGTGAATGTGTTGGGACTATCACCGACACCCAGGTCAATGCGTTGGACCTATCCCTGACACCCAGGTCAGTGAGTTGGACTATTTATGCCCTGACACCAAAGTCAATGAGTTGGACCTATCACTGACACCCAGTCAATGAGTTGGATCTATCCATGACACCCAGGTCAATAAGTAGGACCTATCACTGAGACCCAGGTCATTGAGTTGGACCTATCCCTGACACCCAGGTCAGTGACTTGGACCATCCCTGACCTCCAAGTCAATGAGTAGGACCTATCGCTGACTTCCAGGGTCAATGCAGTAGGACCTGTCCCTGACACCCATGTCAATTGCGTTTGGACTATTCCCTGACACCCAGGTCAGTGATTTGGACCTATCACTGACACCCAGGTCAGTGACTTGGACCTATTACTGACACCCAGGTCAGTGGAATTGAACCTATCAGAATCACTGACATCCAGGTCAATGAGTTGGACCTATCACTGATCTCCAGGTCCAATGACTTTGGACCTATCCCTGAAACCCAAGGTCAATGAGTGTTGGACCTATCACTGACTTCCAGGTCAATGAGGTGGACATCTCCCTGACACCCAGGTCAGTGAGTTGGACCTATGACTGACACCCAGGTCAATGAGTTGGACCTATCCCTGACACTCAGGTCAGTGAGGTTGGACCTATCTACTGACACCCAGGTCAGTGAGTTTGGACCTATTAACTGACACCCAGGTCAGGACTTGGACCTATGACTGACACCCTGGTCAGTTGAGTTGGACCTATCACTGACTCCAGGTCAATGAGTTGGACCTATCACTGACACCCAGGTCAATGAGTTGGACCTATCCTGACACCCAGGTCAATGAGTTGGACCTCTCCAGCTGACACCCAGGTCAGTGAGTGGACTATCACTGACACCCAGGTCAATGAGTTGGACCTATCCACTGACACCCAGGTCAGTGGACTTGGACCTATCACTGACACCCAGGTCAATGAGTTAGGACCTATCCACTGAAACTGACCCCAGGTCAATGAGTTGGACCTATCCCTTTTGGACACCCCGGTTCAGTGACTTGGAACCCTATCCCGTGACCTCCAAGTCCAATGAGTAGGACCTATCACTGAACTTCCTTCCAGTCAATGAGTAGGACCTGTCACTGACAACCCATGTCAAATGCGTTGAGACTATCCCTTACACTCCAGGTTCAGTGATTTGGACCTATCACTGACAAACACAGTTCAGTGACGTTGGAACCTATTCACTGACAAACCAAACCCAGTCAGTGAATTGGAACCTATCAGAATCACTGACATCCATGTCAATGAGTTTAGACCTATCACTGATCTCCAGGGGTGTGTTGGGGTTGTGTAATGACTTGACCTATCCCTGACACCAAGGTAATGATGAGTGGACCGATCACTGACGTCCATGTCATGAAGGTGGAACCTATCCCTGACACCAGGTCAGTGAGGGTGGACTTCACGATCTCAATGTTAATGACTTGACCGTATCCCCGACACCCATTCAATGGACGTCAGACCTATCCCGGAACCCAGGTCAATGAGTTGGACTATCCATGAACCAGGTCAGCAGAGTTGGGACCTATCATGACACCCGGTCAATGAGTTGGA
>JADBJO010034308.1:2500-7500 GCA_016801955.1 Conus betulinus
CCTGTTCTCTCTCAATCCACTCATGTTCCGCCTGTCTACTCTTATTAAGCAATGAAGCTTTCATGCGGACGGTCCACAAGTCAGAGCACATGAGAGTGATTCAAGGTGTTAATGTCCGGGCATGTCACACGATGAAAATAATGTACCCTCGGCAAACACCGCACGTTGACACCGTTCTGCTGGCATTTGAGCGCTCACTGCTTTAAATGGCGCTACCATTTACCTGTGAGATCTGGCTGTCCGTTTTGCTGTGTGTTGTTTGTTGTTTGTTGTTTGCTCTTTGCCATGTTGTTCGTCCCTTATTCAATATGTGCCCTTTTCTTCCCACAGGTGAAACTGACCCTGGAATACATGGATGTGAAGAAAAAACGTTTTCAGCATCTTAGACATTTGATGTGCATTTGTTGTCCAGTTTTCGTGCTGCTTTTTATGTTCAAACGAGGTACAGTCAAGTGTCTCCCGATAGCGTTGTTCACTGGCTCGTGATACGAAATGCAGGAATCCCAGTGGTTTGTTTGACAGTTGAGGACAGTACTTCTCTGGGTCCTACCCGCACCGCCGGGTGTATCTTTGTCTTGTCTGCCTTTTGGCTGACCTGGGGAAAGGTCCAGTGACGGTGAGGGAAAAAGACTCACTGACCACAGGGAAAGTCCTGTTGACAGCGGGGGAAAAAAACTGTGACCTGGGATTCTCTTCAGAGAGCACGGAAGACCTCATGGCAAAGGCTTGGCCATGCTGGAGTTGTACTGTCTTCACCTGTCAACGGAACAGCAACGACTTAGGAAGCGGGATGCACACGGCAGCTGCTTGACGGTGGAGGGTTTTGCCGGTGGGTTCTGAAGTCATGAAAGATGGGCTGGTACACCCATGGGAACGCTCCCGTGGAGGTTCTGTCGTGTCACATCCAGTGGCCATTGCCACAAAAGCATCTGCCAGGATCAATTATGTCTCTTCACGTGTTAATGGAATGCCCTGTGCGTGCCTGCATCCTATGTGAACACTGCGCAGGCTTCCAAGGGTGGCGCAGGATTGCTCCCAGCTGGTTTGTTGGCAGCTGAGGACAGTACTTCTTTGGGTCCTACCCGCACCTTCAGGTGTGTCTTTTTCTCGTCAGACTGAAACACGTCACGAAAAGAAGTCATGTGTGAAATAGCTTCCAAACCCATCTCCTTATGGAGGAAACAGACGAAGTACAGTCTGCACGCTTATTTCGGCATGGAATGATTGACGGCTTCTGTGTTACAAACTTGTAGCGCTGTTCACTGGCTCATAATTCTGATTTCATAACACCTATTCCTCAGTGTAAGCTGACAGCACGTCCGAAATAGCATTGAAATGGGTTTTGTAGGACTACAAAAAAAGTATGTCACACGCTTATTTTGAAACGAAACGAAGCATTGTTTCTGTCTCCAGTGTGAGATGGATCTAGCTGATCATGAATCGTCTGATGTCGTTGACAACGAAAATGATGATGGCGAGACAAAGATGATATTGATGATGACACTGATGATTGTGTGGTGGTAGTGGTGATGACGATGATGATGATGATGATGATGATGATGATGTGATCATCATCATCATCATCATCATCATCATCATCATATCATCATCATCATCTCATCATCATCATCATCATCATCCAGATGAATAATTCCACCTTAAAAATGACACAACAATAACAATTGTGATCATAACAACGACGACGACGTTCTTATGATGATGAGGAGGAGAAGGAGCAGAGGAGGAGGAGGGTTGTGATGATGATGACCGTGATGAAGGTGATGATGATGATGATGAAGGTGATGATGATGATGACCGTGATGAAGGTGATGATGATGGTGATGCTACTGATGATGATGATGATGATGATGATGATGTTGATGATGACGATGAGGATGAGGATGATGAGATGAAGATGAGGATAAGGATGATTTCCTTGGTGTGATTTTTGTCATTGGAATATTGTGTTTTCTTTGTTTCAGGTAAGTGAAGTGACGGACATTCCATGTATTACGGCTGGTGTCCGGTTAGTACTCGTGCAAACCATCACACCATGTCTATCCTCCAGGTTGTCTGTCTGTCTGTCTCTCTCTCTCTCTTTCTACTCAAATCTCTCTCTCTCTCTATCTCTCTCTCTCTCTCTCTCTCTCTCTCCTCCCCCTTTCATCTGTTGCAATGCCGAGCACTTCGTCTCCTATTTCCCAGATGGAAGCACCGACCCAGGTCAAGGTTAACTTTCACATGACCCGGAAACCGGATATTGTGGTCCATATCTAGGTTACAGGTCAGGTAAACCCAGAATGGGACCTACATGTGGTGTGAAAGGTGACGGGGTGTGATCTAGAACGAATCACGGCGACCCAGAGTGCCGTTGAAGATTTTTAATGGTCCAAATCGATCACGACGACCGAGACTAGGCTTTTAGGTCAAGTGACACAGGCTGGGTTTTGACAGACATCGAGGTTAAAGAACGAGTAACCTCGATCGCTTATCTGAGCCAGATCTAGGTTAAAGGTCAGGTGACCCAGAATGGGTTGTACTGACTTGAAGGATGACTTAAGGTTAAGTGATCCAGAATACGTCACGGTGACCCAGACTTAGGTTTAAGGTCAAGTGACCCAGCAGAATGGGATTTTTTAACCAGACTCGAGCTGACCAGGTTGAGGTTAAAGGTCAGATGAGCTAGAGTGGATCCAGACTGATGATAAAGGTTTTGGCAATTTTCAGTCCTAGGTTAAGGTGGGTCGATTCGGAGGGGAAACATTTCGACCCACATCGAACTTAAAGGCCGAGGTGATCCCTAATCGAGTGTAGTGACCTAGATGGCCCTTGAAGATCCAGACCCAGAATAGGACATCCTTGACATAGACACATAGGAAGATTAAGTGATTTGCCCAGAAAGGCTCAACGGATAAGTGAAAGGTCAAGCAATATATAAAACAAAAGACGAAGTAAGTAAAGTTTAGAGTAAAGATCAACTCAAATAACATGAATCATGATGGTGGCAACTTATTAACGTTCCAGACTTTCACGGGAAAATATGGCTTGTTGTATGATTCTGTCACTTATTATGGGCTCACATATGCTATTAGAAAATATGCAAGAGGGGTACGAGGACTGAAAATTAACATGCAAGATCTGGAATTATTCAAACACATTATTATAACTATTTCTTCAGCTCCTAGAGGAGCGAAACTATTATTGCGAGGTCTTAATGCAAGATACATCTGAACCCAAATGTAGCAAGTGGAGAGAAAGGCTTGGATCTGACGTGTGTTGGCACAAAGCATTTAAGAAGATTGGACATGTAAAAGTTGTTAAATTAAGATGGTTCCAAATCAGATTGATTCACAGGAACAAACGTTATTCTACAGAAAATGAACTTAACTGACTGTGGCAACTGTTCCTTTTGTCACGACCAAAAAGAATGTGTACGCCATGGTTTTTTTTTTTTTTGTTTGTTTTGTTTGTTTTGTGACATACCATCGAGTGTAAAACTTTGGGAATGCATTTTAAGCTTCGGTATACGAAAAGCGTGCCAACACAAACTTAACACTTACAGGAAAGATAGTTTTATTTGGATGCGATTACCTGTATAAGGCAGACAGCACATTTGCCTATATTCTACTGCTAGCTAAATTTTTATGTCTACAGAAGTAAGTTTGAAGGTAAACAACCTCACTTCCAATATTGTACTTCCTATCTGAGAAGAAGATATGAAATTGAAAAACATATCAGCCGTATAGATAAGTTCAGCACAACTTACTCGCGCGATGGCATACATGTCTACCTCTCTGAATAGATCCAGAGCGTCGTAAGTGTAGAAGTAATATGGTTCTCGGTTTATGCAGTCGTTTCAGTTTCAGTTTCATCAAGGAGGCGTGACTGCGTGCGGACTAGTCCATATACGCTACACCACATCCGCTAAGTTTTGAGACCACACTACGCATGATTTGAAGCTGATGGATAAATGAATTAACAACTAAGATGAGACAGTTGAAGAAGAGGGTCTCGTGGCTACGACTCGGCGGATGTCTGACCTACGCATTAGCCCACCACGCGCTGGTCAGACCTAGAGTGCCTGCCTACCATGGGTTTTTAATGCAATTGTATAATATATACTTTGTCAAATTTGCTGGTGCTTGTGTGTGTGTTACACTGTTTATGCAATTTTTTTTTAATGAAAATATTGAATAAAAAAAATAAAATAACATGGATCACGGGCGATCCAGATCATGCCTAGAGAATCAGTTGACCAAGGCTGGCCAAAGTGACGTCAAAAGTCAAGTGACTCATGATGGGTTACAACGACGCAGACTGACGTCATATGTTACGTGACCGACATTCAGCGGACGGGCGTTGAAGGACAAGTGGCAATGACTCATTCTGGGTCACTTTTGACCAGTTGACCACAACATGCCATGGGTCAGTTGACATCAAAGACCGGTCTACAGTACCCCACCCTGAGTCCTTTGACCTGAATGTAGGCGAAATCTTGGATTTAGTGTTTATTTTCCACCTGGATCACCATGACACTCTGTTGGTCATTTAATTTTACTTCGGGTTTGTTGGCTGCAAATTTCCCATCCAGGATCACGTGACTCGGTGAGAGTCAACGTGACTATATCTAGGTTATTTAGCGCTTAAAGTCTCTCCGGATCACTCAGATTAAGTCCGGGTCACCCAAACTTCTGACATGGACGTATGTCACCGCGACCCCTTAGGTGAGTCACTGGATTTAACGTCGATTTGAGTCACTCACTTGATCTTTAAATCTAGGTGTGGGGACGTTGTGACCCAGTCTGGGTCACTGAACGATGAAGAAATTGTAGGTCACATGACACGTCCCGGATGCTTTTACTTTTCACGTAGGTCAAGGTCGCTGGGATCTGTTCTTGGTCACTTTCAAACCTTGAACTTTACTATGACCCGTTCGGCGTCAGCTGACGTAGATCAAAGATTGATCTGTTGATCCTGTACGGCGTATTCGACCCTCACCC
>JADBJO010034308.1:12500-13588 GCA_016801955.1 Conus betulinus
TCTCTAACAATGGATGTGTGTGCCCTAAGACTCTCCCTTCAGTCTCTAACATGGATGCTGCATGACTTGCCAAAATTAATGCGCCAAATCCTTGCTTAAAGGTTTCGAGTATTTAAAGAGAGGGCACAATTATGTTCTTTTGAGAATGTCCATTGTCCTCTGGATGTTGATTTACTTTCTTTCTTTCTTTCATGTGCTCGTCACGTCACACGCCAGGTGTTCCAGGCAGAATGATTAAAATAAAAAGAACTCGGGACTATTTTTGAAACCACTTTGGCGCAAAGATAGGATCACGGATGAGTGCAAAGGTCTAAAAACTGTGACGTCAGGTCAGGGGTAGCACATACATATCTAGATTATATATGACTTCATTGGTTGAAATCCCTGGGGAGAAAACCAAGTGAGATGATTGGTGGTGAGGGTTTGTTCATTTGACTTATTAGCAGGGCGCTGTTAATTTTTTGGCTTTAGATTATGCTACGCCTCCAATCGTTTTACATGGATATAATTGTGATTCAGTGCTAAATCTTAATGTGGTGTGTGGGCCGTTTCCTCGGTCTCTAACAATAGCTGTTGCATGGTGTATGCTTCGATGATTCGCCCCCAAAAGTCACAAACACTAAAAGCTGCAGGCTCTTTGTTGCCCTATGATTCACCCCCTTGGTCATAAACAGCGCTGTTTTTGTTCCTTTTGGTACCACTTTAGTGATAGGTTGCAAATTTTACTACATATTTTGTCCTCTCTCTCTCTCTCTCGCTCCCCCTCTCTCCGCTCTTTCTCTTCACTCTCTCCTCTCTCTCTCTCTCTCTCTCTCTCGCTCTCTCTTTCTCTCTCTCTCTCCCTCTCTCTCTCTCTTTCTCTCTCCCTTCTCTCTCTCGTCTCTCTCTCTCTCTGTCTCGTCTCTCTGTTGCTGTTGTGTGTTGGTCTCTCTGTCTCTCTCTCTCACCATCCTCCCCCACTCCCCCCCCCCCCCCCCCATTCCCCCCACGCCCCACCCCCCCAACCACCATTCCGTTGTCTCTATCTGTCTGGCCTCTTTTCAGAACTCACATCAACAGTAGTAATTATTAATTCACCGAACAGATGT